>JAMBLF010001207.1:0-123982 GCA_030578115.1 Leucoptera coffeella
ATTCATTGTTGCCTTCTTCTTGAACGTATTTCATCACAGAGCTTTAAAATAACGAAGAAAAGGCTTGATTATAATCATGAAGGGTTCTCATTAGTGACAATGTGCGAACAATTAGCTAAGCCTTGACGAAGATAGTCGATGGGGTACCGACCGACTCATGCGACCGAATAATATGTAGTATCGGAAGGTTTATGTGGTTATATAGAATAAATATGAATAGCATCTGATAGATTATGAAAGTGGTTAGGTTATCTATATCACATATTTAACTTAATTGCAGCAAGTTTATAGGTTCATTTCTTTAATTAAACTATTTTTATAAAGCGTCAAATGAATACAATATTATTTTAGTAAATATGCAAATGACATATAAAAAAAAAGTTACAAAATAATATTTTTGGAAATTTTAGTTCACTATGGAACAGTAAATGTAACTCTTTGCATTGGTATTCTCAAGCGCGTAATACACAATAACGGTATATTGCGTAAAAGCAAAAAATATAGCATTCTTTTTATAACAAATTACCACTACTTTGAATGGTCAAATAACTAAGTTCTTACATTTCATGAAAACAATGGAATACAATTTATTGTTGGGTTTATGGAGTTAGGAGGTTTAGTTAATATGTGCTCGTATAACAATTACTTATTTGGCTCCTGGAATCGTAGTAATATCCTTATAAATGCCAAATAGAATATGACAGCTAGTTTACGTTGTATTTACGTCCCAATTACTTCCGGACTTGGATATAAACGAATAGGAATCCGATTTTTAAAGAATAGTCTCTTTTAAGCGCAGTTATTATCTTATTGTAATTCATAGCATAGAAATTTAAAGTTAACAAAGGAATGGATATATTTGAATACTGTATTCATTTTCTTGTTTAAAAAGTCTAGAAAAGACGTCAATATAACGAATACAAAGATAGGTAATAATAATAATAAAAATAAAGATAGGTAATAATAATAATAAAAATAAAAATAGGTAATAATAAAAACTTACGCCTAAAAGGTGATTAGTGCAACGAGTCATCGCTTCGGTATGAGTGGATGCTGGTAGAAAAAAGGTGTTGTTTTCAAGAACCTATTTTACTTTGTTACAACATTAACCTATTTTACGTAGAGTAACGTCTAAATTAATTCTTGATTCGTTTAATACCGCCCGAATAAAGTAACTTGATAGAAGTACACAAATAAAGATAACAATGTTTGAGGTATTTGAAAATCTAATTTTAAGAAAGAATAATAATAATAATAATAAAAGCATTTATTTACAGCAACAAAAACATACACAATACAAACATTTTACAAATCAAACTTACGAACTAGGAGGTATAGCTTGTGCATGTTATTGTCGCAGCAAAAGGGTTCTAACTCAGCTTGGTATGTTACGTTTGGTGGCAAACGCAACGCTGATATTACGTTAGAACCAACAAGAGGGCAAATTTAACAATAAGAGCTTAATAAACATACATATTAATAAGTGTAAACTATAAATAAATTATTGTGTTACATATTGTAATAACATATTGAAATTATACATACAGTATATAAATGTTTTTTAATGCTTATATTATGTGTACGATACATAAATTTCCAAATACATACAATACAAAGATATTCAACGTAAAATATGAGAAAAATTAATGTGTCACAATTACATGTTATTGTCCAGTCAACAGTGTAGCGGCCGGATCGGGGGGGCAACGTTGGGAGTACACGCCTCTTTTTGCTGGCTGAGGAAATGTTCCTTGAGTAACCGTTTAAGTTTTGGCTTACACGTTATCTGCCTCATCGGTGGGGGGATGTTATTCCAGCACTTAGAGGCGGCGTACTTGAAAGCACCCCTGAAGGCAGTGGTGCGGTGTCGGGGCAGTACAAACGGCGGCACACAAGCGCGGGATGACCTAAAATGCTGGGATCGCCACGTTAATTTGTCGAATAAGTATTTCGGTTGTTTAGTGTGAATGATGTCAAAAATTAGGCAACTAAGGAGTAGTTTTTGTCGGTTTTCAATGTTAAGTAGTCTGTAACTATTCAACAATGGTGAAACATGGGTTCGGGGTGGAATGGGGAAGCAGTAACGGGCACAAGCATTCTGCACACGCTGCAAAAGCCCACGAGTCTTCTTGTACAGGCACGGGCCGTACGCTGTCAAGGCATAATTGAGCTTGGGCAATACCAAAGTCTCGCAAAGCCTGACCCGCAAGTCTACACTCAGAAACCCCCGACACTGATATAAAACCCGTAAACGATGGAAGCACGCAGAAACCAGCTGAGCGACGTGCTTCTCAAACCGCATCCCACTATCCATCACGACACCCAGACTTCGAGCCTCCTCCACCCTGTCTATGGCGACACTGTTGACGCGAATACGTGGCCCCCTCATCAAGACACCAGACACCATTCGCTGGCTGCCCAGCACCATGTACTTGGTCTTGACAGGGTTGAGGACCAGACAGTTGCTTACAGACCAGTCATACACCTTTCTCAAGTCCTCATTTAGTGCTTCTATAGCAGAGTCAAAATTATTCATGTCAATATGTGTGTAGAGTTGAATGTCATCGGCATAGATATGATATTTACAGGTAGTTATGTGTAGTGCAATGTCTGAGGTATATAAAATAAATAATAATGGACCTAGGATAGAGCCCTGTGGGACTCCCCTACTAGTCGTGTGAACTGTCGAGTGTATTGTGGTACCATCTGTCAATGAAACTACTTGTTTGCGTCCGTTTAAATATGTTTTGAACCATTCAATAGTCAAGTCGTTAAAACCGTAATATTTTAATTTTGCCAATAGGAGGTCAATGTTCAAACAGTCAAAAGCACGGGAATAGTCCAATAGCACGAGTATTGTTGCGTTATGATTGTCCTCGTTTGTCAAAATGTTGTCAAATACGTCCATCAATGCAGTGGTGGTGCTATGCTGTCTCCGAAAATCAGATTGATAAAGTGGTAGAATGTTGTGTGTATGTATGTACTCTGTTACCTGCCCATGCACCACCTTCTCAAGGATTTTAGACAAATAAGGCAAAATACTGATAGGCCTCAAATCCGAAACAACAGCAGGGTCGTCAACCTTAGGGATTGGCCTAATCGTTGCTGTCTTCCATGCCTCTGGGAAGACACCCGACGCGATGGAAGCGTTCACAAGCCCCGTTATAGTCTCCAGCATTTCTGGCATCATCAGGTGAACCATGTCCCTTGATATACTATCATAACCGATTGCATCACTCTTAATGGACCGGATCACCCTAGCCACGAACGCCTCACTCATCGTATGCAACCCAAAAGTCGAAGAGCCGAAACGACCCTCATGAAAAGAGCGGAGCAGAGCATGTGGGGGTGATGTGGGGCCTGGGGTGTCAAGGAAGTGTTGTGAAATGGTGTTTGGGTCGTCAAAGTGTGGTGGTAGTTCTTGTTTGGGCTTAAAGTCCACAACAGAATTGCGTAGTGTTTTCCAGAGAACTTTCGGGGTCTTTAAGTATTTGTTTACGTGAAATTCAAAGTAAGCTCTCTTTTCTGCTTGCATACATGTGTTCACAAACTTTCTCAGGTCCTTATACTCTTGCAAATGATGCTCATGTTTAGATTGTTTGTATTTGTTGTGTGCTCTATTTCTTAATTGCATCAGATGCCTGATATTGCTTGTGAGCCACGGTTTGTGTTGTGAGTCATGTTTACCCTTAAAGGATGTCAGAGGTGCATGTCGGTCAAACAGCATAGCCACCAAAGCATTAAGATGAACCACTTTGTCATTAACAGTGTCATGGCGTTGTAACACAGTCCAGTCAATTAGTCGTAAGTCATTGTTGAATTTATTAATGTCAATATGTTTGATAGGGCGATATGTTATGGTTTTTCTGAGCTGCTTCTGCCTGGCTATTTTTATTGTGGTAGTTACAATAGCATGCCCACCCAGGTCAGGTATACGTGTTGTGTCTGTGTAGATGACGCTAGTTGACGATTGGCAACAGATTAAATCAATGAGGGTTGCACTGTGACTGGTGAAATGTGTCGGCTGACTAACCGTGTTCCTAAGTCCCATTGTAGTTAAAAATGTCAAAAGTTGTTTCGTCAATGCACATTGCGAGTTCAAAATATTAATATTAAAGTCACCTAAAAGAATTATATGTTCGTACGAGTTAAATGTGGTCATGGTTTCTGTCAAAGCGTCAAAGAATGTAGCTGCGTCCACCCAGTTAGGCCGATAGGCGGTGCCCACCAGCACCCTCACGGTGCCGATGCAGACCCTCATCCACATCTGCTCCACGGTGGGATGGGACGACGGATGACGCAGCACTGTAGCCCTCAAGCATGTCTTAGTGTACAAGCCCACCCCGCCGCTGCGCGCCCTGGTGCCGGGCGGCCGCGGGATGTGCGAGAGGCGGTAGCCCGGGAGCCGCGGTGCCCCGGCGCTGCCGCGGCCTCGGAGCCAGGTCTCGTTCACCGCCAGCAGGCACGGGTCTAGGTTCGCCACCGCGACCTCGAGCTCATCGTGTTTTGTGTTCAGCGACCCAGCATTAAACAGTCCAAGTTTCAAAAATTTTCGGTCAGGCATGTTAAAGGTGAAATGTTATACTAGTAAAATAAATCGTAAGCCGCACTTCATACCACCCGACCGCACCCCGACGCAAAACCCCAAAGACCGTATCTACAAATGAGCACCGTATATGTGAACTGTCCACGTATTTAAGTAAAATATAATAAATAAGTAATGAAAATAGCAAAGTACTTGAGATATTACACATATAAATGTGGGATGTAGTTGATATTGTATAATATTGTTGAGCATTAAATGTTATGTGATTGACCACAATAAATAAAAATATAATAATAATAGGAAAATCTAAAAGCGATAATAGAGTACGTGTTTTTTGAAATGAAATTTCTGAGGATAATATTAATAGAAAATCCACGATATGCGTAAAGTGTGTAGTGTGAGGCAGATATCGTAGCAGTAGTTGTAATAAAATTTATGGGTGTCGAATGTGCTTGGAAAGAAAAACGGTCAAATGGGTTTTTGAATATAGGAGGAAAGATTCCTCTGCGTTCCCGTGATAGTCTAAGATGTAAAGAAAATGGAGTCCATCGTTGTTGATGCCGGTTTGTCAATTCCAAGCTAAAAGTCTCTAACACCCCGAAAGGGATTAAAAGACTTAATTTTTTGTATGCATTCCTCTATTTAGGAATAGGCATGGTGTGTATGTATGTAATGTGAGCTATAATTAAGCTAAAAAAATGTCCCAATAAAACTTATTTAAAAGGTTTATTTTCAATACTTATTAACAACATAATATTAACAATATATACAGAGTCATTAATACTTATTTACAATTATCTTACTTGATAGAAAAATATTTAGCAGAAAAAGATAATTATGATTCAGGGGTTTGGAAAACTAATTTTAAGATAGAATAGAAAAATAAAATAGGTACTGAATGAGTTTGAAAACTCTATTTTCATATATTTACAAAGGTCAAAATGATATTAATAGAAGGATGAAGTATGATCCTGGATAAGATTTATAGCAGCCAATGTGCTTGGAAGGAAAAACGGTCAAATGGGTTTTTGAATATAGGAGGAAAGATTCCTCTGCATTCCCGTGATAGTCTAAGATGTAAAGAAAATGGAATGCATCGTTGTTCTAAAAAAACTAAAAGTTACTAACACCCCGAAAGGGATTAAAAGGCTGAATTTTTTGTATGCATCCCTCTATTTAGGAATAAGCATGTTATGTATGTGTGTAATGTGAGCTATACTAAGGGGAAAAAAAGTCCAAATAAAACTTATTTAAAAGGTTTATTTACGATGCTTATTAACAACATAATATTTACAATACATACAGAGTCATTAATACTTATTTACAATTATACTCAACATACTATTTACAATATTTACAGATTCAGTCTTATGATCTTCGTCTCAACACTATTCACAAGGCACGTGTATTGCAGTCCAAGGCAGCTGTGTGTCGTGTGCGCCCTTCAGTCGTCCAGGAAGGGGATCTTGGGCCCATGGCGGCTCCACTGGGGCGTCTCCGGGACGAAGCACTTCCTCAGCCGCTTGAGCACGACGCTATGGCCGGGCTGTCGGGGGTCCCGCTTCACCAGCAAGTAGCTGCCTTCCCGCACGGCGACGTCCGCCTTGGGCAGGCGCACCGTGTACTTCCTCGAGGGGTCGAAGGTGGACTGCACCTCGAACACCCTCCAGTGGGTCTGCTCGGTGACCAGCGCCACGTCCAGGGGGCCTCCGTGCTTCTTCAGCTCGTGGGCGAGCATGGCTTCTGCGGCGGATCCGGTGCGAGACATCTCACGGCTCTATCTCACGGTAACAGGTGAAGGTTGTATAGGTATAGTAGACTAGTCAAGTCTCAAGCAACAAGTGTCGCCCCAGTCCAGAACATGCCTATATTTATACACAGGCATGTTTACCTGACGGAGGGTCACAGCGATAGTGGTTCGTAGCCTTAACGTGCCCACGCGCACGTAGGCACCGCCCTTCCTGCCTTAGGCATAACGGTACATTGCGCCCAAACTGAAATATTAACACCTTAGCTTCTCTCTCTCTAGTAATTTGGATTAATGAATAATTATTATATATAATTCAGATGTGTTTCAATACACAAATTCAATTTATTAATAGACAGATTTTTAGAAACATGAAAATAGGTGTTAGATGTCATTGATATTGAACATTTACGACAAGTTGCTTGATGCTAATAACTTCAAGTCTCTTAATAATACTTTAATGTTATACCGAGGTGAAAATCAGCTAGATCGCTAATTTAAGTCCTATACCAGCTCATATCATATCATATCTAGGCTCAAGCAACAAGTGTCGCCTCAGTCCAAAATATGTCTATATTTATACAAAGGCATGTTTACCTGACGGAGGGTGACAGCGATAGTGGTTCGTAGCCTCAACGTGCCCACGCGCACGTAGGCACCGCCCCACCTGACTTTGGCCTAACGGTACATAGCGCCCAAACTGAAATATCAGCGCCATAGCTTCTTTTTCATTTCATTTAAAAATTGAAAATTTACTACAAGTTGCTTAATGCTAATAATTTACAGTCTCTTAGTAATTACTAAAGTTATCTGGGCTGAAAATTAAGTTATTGATATATGTATTGTATCCAGGAATCGATCGTATAGCAAAATATTACGCATATTTCAAAACTCGTAGTATAACTTGTTAAAACCATTTGCTTATTGAAGAAATGGATATATTAATTTTACTTATGGTTGGCATAAATGTTATTCTTGTCATAATCGCAAAATTATAACAAAATATACACTTAATCTGTGCATTTAAATGCCTTGGTATGCCGCCCAAAGGGTCATGCGAGCGCGCAGGTAGTCGACGGTGGGTAGTGAGCGCTCAATACTCAAATACAATTTTTGTTTTAGTTAAGAAACAGTTAAATGTTTTTCCGTTCTTTTTTAATATTATTAACTATAAAAATAAACAATTCTTACACCTTGAACTTTAAGGTGTAATATTATTCTCAGTTGCTACAGTTGGAGTCAGGCAGTCTACAGTTGCTAATAAAAATCGTAGCAACTGAAGAGCTACGTTAGTTTTATTCATATAACATTCATTTTAGAAGGAGATTATGAGATTCTTTCTATTTAATTACCATGCAACATACTCTATCTATGTAACATACTCGTAAATAACATAATTGTAGGAACAGCATAGCTAACATTATATAATGTATATTCTGTATAAATTCATTGTACCTAGTCCCGTAACAACAGCCGAGAAGAATTACAGCTAGTTTGCATTCTATTCAGGTGGTATCTGTCACGGGACCCATTTATCACTTATGATATATATATATATATATATATATATATATATATATATATATATATATATATATATATATATATATAGATAAAGTAAACTTTTTATTTCAAGTATTAGTATCCTCTTGTAATATCGTAAAAAATCGTAGTATAGCCACATTTAAAAATTTTGATTAGAAAGTTAAACATAGTGAATATATTTGCTGTAATAAGTGGAAATGCGTTAAGAAGTTTCAGTTAACTAAAACCGCTAATCTAATAAAATAAAAGTCTTGGTAATACTAAAAATATACAATTCCTACAACAAAAAGGTATACGTGCAGTTTGCCACATAAAGAAGAAGTGCAATGAGTCACCGGTTCGGTATGCGGGGGCGCAGGTAGAAAAAAGATGTTGTTTTCAAGAACCATTTAGAATATAACCTTTTTCTTTCATAAGCAAATGGTTTAAATAAGTTATGCTACGAAATTTGATCGAAACGTAATATAGGTCATCATTTTGTAGTGCGATCGATTCTTTGAAAAAATATATACATAGCTCATTAATACCTTATAAAATACGAATAACTAGCTGGTCTAGGACCTAAATTAGCGGTCTAGGTGATTTTCACCCTGGTATAACATTAATGATAACTAAGAGACTTGAAAATAGTAGCATCAAGCAACTTGTCGTAAATTTTCAATCTCGCCTACAATGAATTTGTATATTGATACACGTCTGATTTATAGATACGCATATAAACATTATTCATAAATCCAAATTACTAGAGAAAGAGAAGCTAAGGCGTTAATACTTCAGTTTGGGCGCAATGTACCGTTATGCCAAAGTCAGGTAGGGCGGTGCCTACGTGCGCGTGGGCACGTTGAGGCTACGAACTTCAATCGCTGCCACCTTCCGTCAGGTAAACATGCCTGTGTATAAATATAGGCCTATTCTGGAATGGGGCGACACTTGTTGCTTGAGCCTTGCGCACTCTACTGTATAGCCTTCACCTGTTACGCACAAGCCGTGAGATGGCTCGCACCGGATCCGCCGCAGAAGCCATGCTCGCCCACGAGCTGAAGAAGCACGGAGGCCCCCTGGACGTGGCGCTGGTCACCGAGCAGACCCACTGGAGGGTGTTCGAGGTGCAGTCCACCTTCGACCCCTCGAGGAAGTACACGGTGCGCCTGCCCAAGGCGGACGTCGCCGTGCGGGAAGGCAGCTACTTGCTGGTGAAGCGGGACCCCCGACAGCCCGGCCATAGCGTCGTGCTCAAGCGGCTGAGGAAGTGCTTCGTCCCGGAGACGCCCCAGTGGAGCCGCCATGGGCCCAAGATCCCCTTCTTGGACGACTGAAGGGGCTTACACACGACACACAGCTACCTTGGACTGCAATACATGTGCCTTGTGAATAGTGTAGTCACGTAGATCATAAGACTGAATCTGTAAATATTGTAAATAGTATGTTAAGTATAACTGTAAATAAGTATTAATGATTCTGTATGTATTGTAAATATTATGTTGTTAATAAGTATCGTAAATAAACCTTTTAAATAAGTTTTATTTGGACTTTTTTTCCCCTTAGTATAGCTCACATTACACACATACACATCATGCCTATTCCTAAATAGAGGGATGCATACAAAAAATTCAGCCTTTTAATCCCTTTCGGGGTGTTAGTAACTTTTAGTTTTTTAGAACAACGATGCATTCCATTTTCTTTACATCTTAGACTATCACGGAAATGCAGAGGAATCTTTCCTCCTATATTCAAAAACCCATTTGACCGTATTTCCTTACAAGCACATTCGGTTGTTCAAAATTTCATCCAGGATCATACTTCACCCTTCTATTAATATCATTTTGACCTTTTTAAATATATGAAAATAGAGTTTTCAAAATCACGAACTCATTCAATGCCTAGTTTATTTTTCTATTCTACCTTAAAATTAGTTTTTCCAAACCCTCAAACATTATTGTCTTTTTCTGTCAAGTAAGATGGTTATTACATATGAAGTTAAACGAAAAAAAATTAAGATACTATTAATCCTGCATCATAGAGTCATAGGTTCTTGAAAATAACACCCTTTTACTACCTGCGCCCTCGCATACCGAAGCGATGACTCATATCACTCACTAATCACCATCCTTTATGTGTCATACTGCACGTATACCTTTCATTATTACATTAAGATATATTATATTTTTTTATATATTTTTTAGTCTTACTAAAGCACGTACTTTTTATGAAATTTACGGTTTTTATTAACTTCTTAAACAACGATTATTTAAAAGGATCAACTGTTATTACTTTCAAAACCAAAATTGTTAAATTCGGCAATGCTACGAATTTTATACATTATTACAAGTGGATACTAATACACAGAATAAGAAGTTTACTTGATCCATGCATTGCATAAATATGTAAATAAACATAACACCCATCCCTTTACAGAGAGGAAAGCAGAGATTACCGATCTGTATTTCTTACAATGTCGATTAACCACTTTCACTTATACACTCGTTGGTTATAGATACTTACAACTTCACCCTTTTTTCAATATCTCTAGATATAATAGAAAATAGTCTAATAAATTGATTTTCTTTCAATATAGTTGGACGTGTTGTGATAAATGGGCCTAATGGACGCCGTTACGACTAGCGGAAGTGCCAGTGCCGCCGACCACTTCCGGCGTGGACTGTCATTGTCCCGGATGTATGGATGTTAGCCATAACCGTTGCCGGCTAACTGTCTATGCTCAGTGCGAATGGATATTGAAAACAGGCTATATTTATTTGTGTGAACGGGGTAAATAACAATAATAGCTTACTACGTATATTTTGACATTTTGATAGAAAACCAATTGTTTTCATCTAATAAGAGAAACAGCTAATAAGCACATACAAGGGATAGTGCAATATTGGTGTAATAAGGGTACAATTCCTTGATTTTTAAAATCAGAGTTTTTTTTAAACTATTTATGTATATATGCAAGAGAATGACCATAAACCAGATAAATTATAAAAATATGTAATTAATATTGATATCCAAAAGCAACAAGAAACTTTTGTAGTATTTAGGAATTTATGTGATGAATTGAGTGAAATATTCAATGTTATGTCTCAGCATATGGCTGTGTCCGTAGCGTCATCCAGTAACACTCTAGATAATTCGCCTCTCTGGCTAGTGGGAGATTATCCGTGGAAAATTTATCGCCCGTCCCTTGACGATAGTTCCAGCTAATGCCAATGATGTAACGGCCATATTTTATTACTTAGATGCAGCCATTTTTGAATAAGACACTTTACCCTGTCTAAGACTAGACTCAAATAACTACGACGTGAATAAATCGTACACTACAATATATAAATTCGAATGGAAAACGGAAAAACAATATCCCTCGTGTTAAAAATAAATACAATTATTTTTAATTATTTTATTACCTATTGTATGAATAATTATTTAAGAGACCAGTCACGTTGAGTCTTAAACATTATAATTACCTTTTGCAACCAACTGGCCATTAATTTTTACAAAGAACAACTAGTAAATTACACTTTTAAATTATTATCATATGTTGTCTAGTTATTTAGATATCATTGCTTCCTTTGTTGTGCATTTAGGTACGAGTAAGTCTATGCATGTGTCGAGTTTCTGTTGACTCAGATTCCCTTCTACATTTAGTATTCTAGAGAAATGAAGGTTATCCTCAAAGCTTACTTTTCAATGGTATGGTATGGTATCAAAGTGGTGGACAGAACAGATAGATACGAAGAATCTTTTGTAATAAGCAATAAGTTGTTAGATGTAAATATAAAACATATTTAGTCATATTTGTGACGACTGTCTATGTAATTAACACCCAAAGGACATATTTTAAATGATAATTATATAATAATTTTATATATATTGTATATAGGTACATCACTCTCAATGAGAGTTGGTTGATTAATTTTACTAAATTATATTTATATTTTGATTATTATACAATTTTCATGCAATTAATTTGTTTGTTCTTTTTATTGGATGGGTAACCATGTTATCGATATGCAAACAAAATTCATACAATTTTTTCAAGTTTCGTATAGCAGGGGTAAAAGTTGGGCTCCATCAAAACAAGATTAAGGCAATATAGGCTTGCGTTTTATGAGTCTAAGCGCTTACTAAAAGCCCAGGCGAGCCGTTCCAAATTTTGTTATTCACTTGAGGGCTTGTGAAATTCAAACAATACATATTTGTAGTACATCACTTGTTTACTAAAGATATTAAATTCAGACTATAAGAAGTTTACATTCGTAAACGTCACGTCCGTTTCGCAACAGAAGGATAGGTAGAGATCATGGATACCCATTTATCCCGATCCAGACAATTCATTTTCATTGCATTGCCCGTACAGATTTAAGTCTTTTGAATATATACTCCGCGGTTATAGGTACTGCTAACGTTACATTTTTATCCGAGTAACGACTATTTCCGCGACATTGGTCTTAGACGGACCTAACAATTTTATGATGAAAATAATCAGGTGATTTAATTTCCATATTGCATGCAGTCTGTGTAGATTTTCTGCATATTAACTTGCTCCTTTTTATACTCAACTAGCGACCCGCTCCGGCTTCGCACGGGTATAAAATATATAGCCTACTCCACTATTTAATGGATGTTATTATAAATATAAACCTTTCTCTTGAATAACTCTATCTATTAAAAAAATCGCATCAAAATCCATTGCGTAGTTTCAAAGATTTAAGCATACAAAGGGACATAGGGACAAAGAAAGCGACTTTGTTTTATACTATGTAGTGATATATTATTACCTACCTCAATATTTATACAAGCTGTTTAGATTCAAACCAAAATTCTTTAGACGACCTCAAGGTACTCTACTCCAACATATACGAGTACAAGTTTACTCAATTGAAATTCCCAAAGTTCACTTGAAACAGTCACAAGCTCTGCACCCCATCATTATTCGTTTGTATACGGGTGCGTAGCGGTCAACGCTGAAGAGCCTTGCAAATAGAGGAATAGCAAAGGGCTAGTAACCAAATAGGGCGTTGATTGCTTTATATGTGATTGTGTTAACTGGTAAGTAGGAAGAAAGGAAAATGTTTGAGCAGTGTAAAACAAATAGGTACACGGACTGAAGAGAAATGAAATAAATAAATTGTGATATACAATGGGACAACATGAATGGGATACAGTAAAAAGTTAATGATAATTGTAACCATTTAAAATTTGTATTAGTAAGGTTCCATATTGAAGACGCAGTCCATCTTTTATATGTCCCATACTAGCCCAGGACGTACATATTTATACCTTATGATTTCACTACATCGCTTATATTTTTACTCAGTATGCACAGCAAGGTACTCCATTAACCCAACGTTTCCACCGTAGAAAGTAAATAACAAAAAAGGCGGCACATAATTTTAAAACGGCGCGTGTCAAGATAAACGTCATATTTTAAAAGGTTGCGCTTCTCGTGTTTACTTCCTTCGGGAACTCGTGAAAAATGGCTGTTTATATTGATTCTGACGTCTCTTGCCAGACTTTCAAATTGTGATAATGTTTATTGCCAGCCAAATTGTAGCTTTAAAAACGTTCGCTTAAAAGCTAAAATAGGTTGCTGAAGCATTCTACTTAGAAGTCAAGTTTTGTTCACATGCCGAATAATGGATTTTTAAGTGAATAATTTAGCGTCGCTACGTTTTGAAACTTAACTTTTGATAAAGTGCGATACAAATAATAAACAGGTTTTTAAACGGTTGTTATTGTACTTAGTTCTGTAGGGCATGTAGTTATACTTTATTTTTTAAACTTTTTTATTACGTATATTCATGATTTGCGCTACTACTACTGACTAGATTACATTGATCTTTATTAGCTTAATCAGCATGTATAAAACGGCACGAATAAAGCCAATCATATGGATCAATTAATAATATAATTTGCTTTCTTCACATTACAATAAATTAACAAATAAACCTTACCACAGACTTATTTTTATAATACATATTTGGACACATATTGGACCCTTGGTAAGTTCATTTAAGACTTATGTTAAGGGTAGGTACTAGTCAACGTATATTTAAGAAATATGTACATATTATTCATAGATAAATACATATATAGCATATATGATCAACGACCAGACTGGAAAGCAGTAGAAAAGCGTAGTTCTTAACTCTGCCTCCACCGGGAATCGAACCCGGGACCTCACGATTAGCGTTCCGGCGGCTAACCGCGCCCCACGGAGGTTGTCAAGACACAGATAATATAATACTACAGTAGCACTAACACAGATATAAATATTGTCCTAGCATTAGTCACCTTTTGAGTACTATTTAACTACTGGTTGCGCTTAAGAAACCTTCAAAGCCCAACAATTTTATTGATTTCTGTAACTAAATTAAGTTTGGAAAAATGACAATGAATTTTTGTTTACCCTTTCGTCGTGTTTATTTGCTTAAGAATTTCAACACCAATACGCTGATCAAAGAGAACATAAAAAAGTAATAATCTTGATATTTGTAATAAATATTAAGTAATATTTATATAATGTATTTATTAATCAAAACCTTAAAGTTATACAGTAATCATGGGTAAAAAATTAAAACTAACTTAAAGTAGAAATAAAAATAATTTATAATATACTCGTATATAATAAAAATAGCTATAATTTTAAATTTGAAAGAATATCTAAAAGATGAAGATTGAAAAACTAATTTTGGGTCACCGTTATTTAAAGGAAACATAAAATGGATCTGAAAGGATTTTTTATTTTAATAAAACGTATACACAGTTATTGTAAATTTATATTAAAACATATCTTTAATAACATTTCAAGATAAAGAAAGCTAAAACAGCACCTTGATAACAGGACAAAGATTTCAAATAATTTGGTGAATTTAATTTCTTACCATTATATTAAATGAAGATAAAATAATAATATGTGCTAGTATTAAACTCTTTCAGTCCCCGTAGTGTAAGTACTGAAGTCCCCAATAGGCGTGTCGGGCGCTGGATGAAAAATCACAGACGACTCTTTTTATTCGACTGCTCCTCACAAAAAGACCTAGATTTTGTGAACATACGAGTATCTACGAATTCTTGAGTATCTACGAATTCTTTCAAGTACTAGGTATATAGGTATATATTGATCGTGCTGTATATATCTTACAAATACTAATTATATCATGGAGGTTGAATCTTTCTATTTTCGGCCGATATACACATTTGTATATCCTTTACCTAGCAAATTGTAATTAAAGATAAAACGTGTCTTTAAGCTAAACAATGTTTCTTGTAGCAATATCAACTTCATTGTTATTTCTATTTATAAGCCGTCTCTGCACTCCAAATGAATGGATCAATTCTAAAAGGGCACATGTGCCTATTGAATACAATGTGACATATACCCTTTTAGAAATGATCAATAAAAATAGAATATTTTTGGTATGATTTTTGTTCGCAAAAACGGCGCAGTCACAAAAGTGAAACCTACAATGTATCACAATGGCCCATGAGTAATAACCCACCGTTGCAACAAAAATGAGGCAGATTCGTCAACATGAATAATTTGTGCTAAGATGAGATTTTCATATTTATGTGTGACTTTTCCTCAAGTAGTACAAATCCAGTGAAGAGCATTTCTGTTGCTTTCTGAATTGAAACACAAAGTGTGGAATATGTACAATGTCTAATGTATGTTACTTAGAGAAGTTAGACATTGATATTACGGTCTCGATATAATGTAATGTCGCTTAATTTATATATATTAGCTTAATTTATATCGCAATATTAGACCCTCAATCTCTACATAAACGCTCCTCTACATTAACCGTTGACGCTAAGAATTTAAGTATAGTATAACTAGCTGCTTCATTCTTCTTTGCTGCTTCATTTACGTATTTTGGATGAAACGCAATCCAACAACAGATAATATACAGATGTTAACGAGTATATTGCATGGATTATTCATACTAATCTGTTCGACCAAAGCGTTATCATCCTTTCGCATAACATGTCCAACCCAACGCAAGATACCAAGTTAAGCACGTTAAATATTCTCCTCACCGTCAGAATAAAAAGGTTAATGACTCCTCATAAAATGCCAGTCAAAATACGGTCCAGGGCAACCAAATTTTCCAATTTTACGAGCAAATTGTTTTTATCAGCGTGAGGTGGCCAGGCAGAGGCTTAAGCGATGAAAATGAGGATTACCTGAGGGAATCCGCTCTGAATAATAATCTTGGTTGCTCGGATAAGGCTCGGGAAAATATGGTCAGCTTTTTGTTTGCATTTTTTGGCGATCGGAAACTGGCTACTGATATTTTAATTGGGATCTGTAAGGCGAAATGAATTGTGTTTTCAAGGTAGTAGAGTTGTAAATTGAAACAGATCTCCAATCGAATTGTCCTTATCCCAAAGCATTATTTATATACCAAATAATAGCAATAGTAGTTAGTAGTACATACTATGTTCTACAATACATTATTTTTACCTATTTAGGAAAAAAACAACTGAACAAAATAAAAAAGAACTTTAATAAATCCTTCATCCTAAGTAACTATATACATTAATCTAGTAAATTATTTATAGTTTATGTCATTTCTCAAATAAATGAACAAGGGCTTCATTAGGCGTCAATAAAAAGCCTCAGAAGGTTTACGAGGAGTTTCGATGACGCTGCACTTTCCCTGATTGCTCCTCGGAGGCTCACAGTCGGCTAAATCAATTCGCAGCCTTCACTTGGATGTGATTTTCTGAAGTCATTTTGCTATGTGCTTGCCTTGCTTTCATATTTTATATTACTCGTACATGATAACAAAAAAGGAGATATTGATTGATTGATTTAAAGGAACTAAAAGCAGTTCCTTTAAATTCAAATACTGAAAGAAATATCAAATATCTTCTATGCAAACATTTAAAAATAGAAATATACAAGTAAAACTTCCCAACAAACAGTAGTAGGCCAGTTGAAATCAAGTCACAGAATATAACAGAATACTTTGTTCATTTAACTCTTACGATATGCTAAAAAAACATTTATGCGTTTGCAATATCCGCATAACCCATTTCTTTCAACAAAACCAACCTTCATACAATTTTAATCCTAGAAATCTTTAGCTTACGATTGAAAGGCGATCTCAGCAAGTAACTGTTTCACCCTAGCGTTTAGCTGTGCATAAACATATCCAGCGCTGCACTGAATATTGATATTTGAGCTCAGCTGCCTCTAAATGTAAGGCTTCGATTATTGGTAGCTCGGCGTCGCCTCCACGCTGCAGATTAAACAAATATTACTCCCAAGATTCCTAGGGTAGAGGTTAAATTTTGTCAGAAGTGGCGACTTAATAAATTCGTGACTGTATTTGTGACCTGTTTCAAATGAATACTATGTTACATGAATTGTATACGCTTTATTTCTTGATACTACAAGGGACATCAAGCACCTTTATCATTTTAACGGATATAACTATAAAGAACTATAAAGAGAATTTAGGTTTCAAATCAGCTTTACTGTACTGTATGAATGTAAATGTAATACAAATAAAATACTTCCACTTAACATTAAGTAATAGACCACATTCAATCTCAGACTTATAATTATTAAGTTAATATTTATCCAGAACGCATATTCAATAATAAATACTATTTGTACACGTCTAAGCCCAGTTCTGCTTCTTATCCTACCTATGGGGATCAGGTTTCGACGAGTAATAATGCTCGTAATATCAATACGAGTGGAGCAGAGATCTAGAAATGAGCAAAGGAAACACTCCAGTCTCGCTCTGCCTCTTTATGCGACTGCAGCGGGGTTGACTCCTAGCCACTCCGAGGCTGAGACGCTTTTATTGATGGATAGAAATATAGTCAAGGATTTAGGGTACAAATATTGCGAAAGCTCCAAAGAGGGTCTTGTCGTATTAAGCCTGACTTAGGCGCTTGTAATGGAGAATCATCATTATATGTTGAAGTACAAGTCAAATTCTTTAAAGGAAAGTTTAGTTGTTTAGTCCTGTATATTTGACTTCGTTAATCAATTTTTATTTAGGCCAATAGTACTTCTTCATTCTTATAATTTAATATTATGGATATTTAACTACATGAACATGGGTATAGGAGAAAATTTAAGCTACTGTAACTTAATTTATTACTAAACTATGAACATAGGTATAGGTAGAATGTTCATACATACACATACCAGGTCCCTTGCAATTATTATCTCTATTAACTAACCTTTCACTCTTCACGAGAATAATGGGGCATGCAGCACAGCCATAATCGGCAGAAAAGAACCCTCGATGCCTCAAGTGGCCCGTGACCACTTCAATTGTTAGGATCACGCTTTCGGTGGCAAGTAATGGATATCTATTAACTACAGGCCCCCAAATATTTGGCAGGGTTGTCGACTTTGGTTTTGGAATAATGAACGGAGGGCCTCACTACATTGTATGATAGAAACAACTAGCCTTAATATGGTATATTATTTTAGGATTTGTTGTCTCGCACTGTTGAGGTTTTATTTTGAGACAGGTATTTGTATTAGAGTTACATTTTTTTATTACATATTCTAGGATTACTCCTAGTTATTCTAATGCACGCTAATTTCATAAATTAATAATAAAATATGAATTATATATGAATTAGAATTTTTATTACACTGATTATTTTTATAACACTGAAAATGGAAATTTCTTAATACTGTGTATTTCTCTAAAAGTACCGAGTGACGAGTTTGTAGATCTACAATAATTTGCCAAAAATATAATACTGAAACTTTTGTACTTCTACACTAGTACAACACTGAAGACGGAAACATTCAAAAGCGTGTAAGGAATTACAAGATTTTGTAAATGTGTTTTCTTAAGATTTTTATATAAAAAAAACAAAAAAATCTATTGTAGCAACCCTTTACAATAGTCCATTACACAGGCTTCCGGATATCCGACATTTCGTTCTTAGCCTTTCCTTTTGTTTCAGGATTAGGAGCTTCGGTCAAGGCCTGAAGAGTCAAAGAATTCATCATGTTTATACATATTTATACTGGTCTTAAAACAAAGTAATTAAAAGATCTGTGCATCAATGTACTGAAGTTATATTTTACACAAAAAAAATCTATAAAAAAGGTAAACAATACACGGAGATAAAAATCATACAATTATATTCGCATCATGACCTTAATTTAAGGCGTTTTGCAGTCTTAGTACCGCAAAGTAATTACTATCTATCTATCTATCAATCTATCACTGTAACGTCGATAGCATAAAAAAGTTAACCAGATTTCAAATAATGCTCAGTAGTAGAACAAATATAAAAGAAATATTATTACTACTATTTATTTGTTTTTTGTCATTATTCAGTCAAGTGACAAATACGTACAGTTAGTTCAAACTAACGCAGGTTACTGGTCATTTGTTAGTTAATTAGTATTCTCTTGAATTTTTTACAATTACATTGCATAACAAATGCACGAAGCAAGCATTCATACGCGTAATGTGACAGCAAGAATCCCCTAGCAGACATTTTTCCACTTCGCTTGGGAATTGTTGTCGAGTCACTTGCTTTGGTTTTGACGTGAATGCGCCTTAATGCATAGTAGTAATGTTTAGTCTATGCGATGGGGAATGTTTTCCTTACAATGTTTCTGCCTAGGATAAAAAAATACAACTTTTATTTCAGTTTTGTGTAAAGTTTGTTTGTTAATAAGTGGAAAATGTTAATCTTGTAGTATGTTTTTTGTGTAGTATTTAAATACTTATAAATAACACATGCTTATAAGAGTAAAGTCAAAAAATGATGTTATATGTATATGCACAGTCAACGCTAAAAGTGTAGTCCCAGTAAATATTTATAAGGTTTACGTTTATAAGAACAAAAGACAATATTTTACATTTTAAAACTGGCGCCACTATGCTTTGTTATGGAAACTATACGTTCCCGTGCTTTGAAATGAAAAATATTGTCTTTTGTTCTTATAAACGGAAACCTTATAAACAGTTACTGGGACTGCACTTTTAGCGTTAACTGTGCATATATGAGCTACAATTATATAGTCTCACAAACGGCTTTGGTCTCATACGGACATAAATTTAACTTAAAATTATATTTTTTTCATAACCTATATCTATAGTAGCATACTAGTGCATATTTAACGTCTTCTTAAGGTTACCATACTGTTACAACTACACTTTTCTTTATAACTTTCACTAATTCAATCAGCTCCTTGCTAAAGCAACCAATGATAATATTGCTAAATTTACTCTAAAAACAAAAACTTTGAAAGGTCAATCCATAAAGGCCTAAGCGTCAAAGTTCAACACTCAACCTTCACCTTTACACAGCTTTTGTTTAGAATAACTCTTTCGATGCGTGAAAAAAGGACTAAATGACATTCATAAACTGCCCCGACATCCCGATGGGTTAAATTAGTGGAGGATTTTAATACTTATTAGCAATATCAACTAAAAAAGATAATTAATACATATACATTCACATCCTTCAATCCCTTTCGGAGTGGACAGAACCTTCGAGATACAGTATCGCCTAGGTCACTTTTTAGTGTAAATATTGGAGTTGCGATGGCATATGGATTTGGGGACACATTGGTGACAGATTATTAGCTTATCGTCCTATTAATTACATTTACCCTTAGTCCCTTAATCGCCTAAAAGATTCCCAGAAGAACGGCAGCTAGTTGGCATTCATTTTACGTCCCACACTAGCACGAGACAATTAATAAAGGCTTTCATAGCTTCGTAGATAATGAAATATTACATACATTCACCATTATAGAACTTTTGGTTCGGAAATTCAGCTTACAGCCGATGTAAAATTGTAAAACCGAAACACGCGAAACCTTTTTGGTGAAACCGTATAACTTTTACAAGGATAATGTTTGATGCTAGTTATTAATACATTAAACACAAACCCGCAAACGCCACAACACAAAAGGTGAAAACTTCCCACCCCAAAATTAATTTAACCAAAATTTTCTCGCTCAAACTTTATTGCAGATGTTTCCACTATATTGAAGCTCTAAATTAATGTATTACGGTGCAATTGAGTTCGTAATAGGAAATCACAAACGCTATCAGGACTGTACTTCTTTGTGGGGTAGGTAAAAGTTAAAAAAAGCAATATGATTATTGAACAGGTAGGTTTTCTCACGAACAGGTAATAGTTAGTGCTTGTAAATGGCGAGATGCCTTACCACCTCTCATATTAAATACTCAATCCTGGTCTACACGTGAATTTGAGGTGGCCATAGAATTACTTCCTTAGCAATTGGGTAGATGGACACCTGAACCTCTGACAACCCCACTAGTAGAAATGGTCGTAAAAGCGTTTGTCTTTTGAACAAAATGTTATAGCTGGTAGAACGTGGTAATATAATATTTGAAAACCTCTAAGGTTCTTCAGGATAAGTATGGATTGTTTTTATTTACATACATACATATATACACGCCTCTACGTCCCCAAGCGAATATACAGAGACTATCAATCTCCACCTGGAACGATATTGACAAATCTCTCTTATTTCACACATCCATTAACCTTCTCATACATGTACCAAACATTCCATTCGCACACCTTTTTTATTAAAGTAGTGTTTTTATATAAGTAATGTTTATCACCGATAGGTAAATATAGGGACCCAGTCCAGTCTAGACTTGTGTAAATCGCAACAGCAGCAATTTAGTGGCCATTCCTGGAAATCCGATAGTGAATATCAAGTTTGCTTCCTAAACTGCGGAGAGAACTGCAGCCAATAATGAAATCTTGTATTAATTTGGAAATAAGATTTTCAATATTGGTTACTCTAAAGTAATAGGAAAATCCTTTTACTGAACTAGGCTATGAATATATTTAAAGTAGTGTTTAATTCCCGGTGAAAGCAGAGTTAAGAACTACGCTTTTCTTCTGCTTTCGAGTTTGGTCGTTGAATATACATATATACTATATATGTACATATTTATCTATAAATAACATTTATATATTTCTTAACACAAGTCTTAAATGAACTTATCAAGGGACTAGTTTAATAGGTCTAATAGTTTCCTAAATATTAATATACAACTTTCGCATAATGCATTAAACTTTACGTAAAGTGGCAGTTAAATGATATTCGAAAAGTTATTTACGTGTCATTAAGGGCGTGACGAAATAACTCGCCACCTGTCAAGTAGGATAGTGGCTATCTGCTTGAATGTGGCTTGGGTAAAATCATGGTCAGGTTGGTCAATTAAATCTGTGAGTACTCCAAATGAAATAAAACATTTTGTTGTACAAACGTCTTATAGTTTATTGAATATCTAATTCTGTTTACTTATCTGAATACTTCATCTAAACCTAATTCAAACATGAAATCATATATTTATGCAAATCACGCCCGTTTTACTGTAGATGGGTAAACAGAGGTCACGGATTCTTATCTGTTCCAATCCTAACAGTTCAATTTCACTTCACTGACACTCACACCTCCTCACACTTCTTACTTCACATTTAAGTACTTCTAACGTCACCCTTTTTCAACATGAAATCAGTGATGATTCCTATACCTCAATTAATACATTACCTCATATATCAGTATGAATTGATTTCCTATACATCAATTCTTATATAACGTAGAGAAACAAATAATAAAACTTAACAGGTAGCGGAACATTCCCATAAGTCGTCGTCAGGCGTCGCCTCTGCGCGCGAAAGCTCACAAGTGTGTTTTATTACTTCTCGAATGGGAACGGGCGTGTTGACACCGACACAAGTTTTTATTGGAGAGATTTTTATTGATTTTCGGTATTAAATGTTATGGGTAAGGAACCCAATTGAAGGTTTATAGTTTTTGCCAAATATTGTGAGGAAGAACCGAGTTTGTCTATCTATGACTGTGTAGGATATTGCAATAAAGTCATTTTGTATTTTTTTATTATTTCAAACAAGATTTCCTGTTATACTTTTCCAAGAAATAAATATATATCACCTCATTCTTACAATATATTGGAAACAGAGCAGCGATAACTTTACTTGAGACGCAAACTAGCAGGGCACTTATCACCATCAACACCAAGATTTATTTAGTCATTCTTAAGTAATGGTTATCTCATTCTCAAACTACTTACTTTCATATCACTAATTAATTTATCACACTATTTCCAAATACTTATCCCAAATCAAGGAGTGTTCAAGGAATTCTCCTCCAAATAACTCATTGCATATTTACTACCTGCCTTTCGTAAGGCCTCAGACTGGAATTCGCACTATTTGAGAGCTATTTAATCAGATCAGAACAAGAATTTGTGATCGGTTGATTGCTCCATCGATAGAATCCGTCTTTTGCCTCGGCTTAGAATTTCATTATACTTAATACTTATGTTATTAGAGACTATCATATACTAATCAGGATACTGTATAGATACTAATCAGGCAAATTTAAAAGAGTGTAATCATTAGCTAAATATATTTGTTTCATCATATTATTTATAAATGTTTGGATAAACAAACTTTGAATGGATAATATCTACTGGTTAGCATTTAAGATTATTATAAAATTCTGTGGTGGCATTTATTTAGTCCTCTAGTCCTTCAGTTGCTTGTTACGACATGCTAGGAACAAAGTTAGATGCTAGAGAAAAATAGTAATAGTAACTTAGAATATTTCACATGTTGCTTTTTTCACTAATGACCAGTCTTATACTCGAAGGACACCCTTTAAGCATTTTTGAATTCCAAGTGTCAGATGCCTTTTCAATCAGTTGAATAGACATGACAAATGCACTGGCGCCATCTTCAGTCGTATTTTAATCAAGCAGCCGTCTGTCTCCGGAATGACTAAATCATTTATTAAGATGTCTGCCCTGGTGCGAGAGAAAGATTTTTCTTGTCTTAAGTAAATAAAAATCCAATCAGAGCCAAATTGAATTTCTTTGCTACGACTTTGCCACTTGGCGTTTATCGGTCCCTCGGAGATGGCGGGGTTTGCGAAAATAGTTACTAGATTTTAATTGAATTAAAATGCAGTGGTTTGTCGGTTAGCTGTGAAATTAATAAAGAGAAGTATTTACGATAAGATAAATTAACACAGTTTTTGAAACAATTTGTAAATTTTTGCCAACAATTATATTTATGTATATTTATCATTCAAGTTATTTAATTCTTTTTGGCGAATAAAGAACCTCGGAAACATAATATCCTAGGTTAATAATAATCAATAAAATTAAATCATCATGTTGAAATGTATGACTGTATAAAATTATTGAATCACATTGCTCTCTCATATTTTTTGATATTTTAGTCCAGTAAACGTACATAATATGAAAGCAACGCAGACGAATCTCAAGAAGAACGTCTTAAAATATGTTTGGGTTTGTCTGATTGATGGCGACCAGTTACGTCGAGATCTACAGGAATTTGTCAACGTGAATATTTCAGGCTTGAGCGAATTATTTCAAGCAAGGTAGCTTTCTTACTTGTGTTATATATTAACTACTAGCAACCCGCTCCAGCCTTGCACTTCTGGCTATTTAATGGATGTTATCATACATATAAACCTTCCTCTTAAATCACTCTATCCATTAAAACAAATCGCATCAAAATCCGTTGCGTAGTTTCAAAGATTTAAGCATACAAAGGGACATAAGGACAGAGAAAGCGACTTTGTTTTATACTATGTAGTGATATTCATAAAAGTTTCGTGATAGTTTGGGATGCAATATTACTAGTTGCTTTTCGAGGTACTTATTATATCTATACAAGCTAGGGGTGAATGGACTCTTGAAGACTGGCTATTAAACTATAAAGTAACGGATTAAGTTTAAGGTTCTATCCGAGCAAAAGGGGATTTACTAACGGAGGTATTTGTGTGTGAAATCAGAAACTATTTATAAGTACTGCTATATGTAAATAAAATGCATTAAAATATTATTTTCAAATTGTTTGTGTTTGTTGTCTAATTTATTTAAGCCGAACTTCTTCTGTTATTTTATCAAACTAATATATATATATAAAGTACAGGAACAAAACTATGTATTGAATTAATTCCTGTTCGGTCGCTATTAATACACAGGGCTAAAGTCTATGTAATTTCCCACATAGTACACATTAGCTTATCATATTACCGAAAGAAATAGGCGATTATGTCTGGAGTGGGTCGTTTGCTCAAGATAAAAATATGCTTTCGAAGCTATGTGGCACAAGGATTTAATATATTAGAAAGTTTTGGTTATGATTCATATTATTTATTGTTTGGTCTAAGTATTTTCACGTAGTTATTTAAAAGTTTTATGTAAAACAGTGCTATTTTTTTTAAATAATGTTGTTGCTAATTTAATTCTATCCTTAGTTTTAAAATGATTTTTTTGTCTACTATCTTTTACATGCTTTCTACTACTATCAAACCTCGTATTAAAAATACTCAAAAATATTTTCAAAGACTCTTTGATTTATCGTAGCATCTAATATTATTAATATGTGATATAATTTGAAATAAAATGATAGAGTATTTTCCAAACGAGAAAATAATATACATTTAAAGTGCTTAGAATTCCAATTTTATTCTTTCACTTGCCTAGGTATTGTATTAGATCTTTGTCCCCAAGTACAGAGGGTTTTGTTGACGAGCCAAACCTTCGTACGCCTTTGAAGATTAGATAAAGCCATACTGCTCTGCGAAGCAATTCCTAAGAGCCTTATCTACGAATATGTATGTGCCGCTGAAAACACCGCTCTTTACGAAACTAGTTAATCCTGTATTCAGTATGGGACGTATATAGAATGCTTACATGAAATAACTTTCTTCCTGGCATGATATAGGAGGTAACTAAGAGTATATGGAACTTACTACGTTATGGAATAGTAAACAATATTCGTTATTTATAATATTGTAATTCTGATTGTAGTACTTATCAACGACTTATCTACCAGGAATAGATAGAAAAACGAAAATGTAAACGAACGAATTGATTATATACATAAACATTTACATCCCTCACACGACGTTCTTTTACGTTTAGAGAGGAAAGAACCGACAATTTCAAAGTCACTTGTAAGCATGAATGATTATATTAATATACACACATCTCTCATTAGATTTTAATTCTTGCAGATACTTTATATTTCTTTAAATACGCACAACGTCTTAGTAGACATATAAACTATTTATTTATTATTTCCTTTATTGTGGCAACAAACAGTCATTACAAGTATTACTTAAAAACTATTACTAAAAATAGACCTATAGTGCCAATAAATAGAAGTCTAGCAAGAGATTCATTAACACTCCCTGTACATATGAGGTACTCAACCTGCTTTCATGAAGTTTACCTAGAGACTAGGACGTTGAGCTGAACCATTTCATTTCCTACCCCAAACACGTCCACGAGTAGTTCCATCCTCATGTACTTAGGAGTTTGGGAACCAATTTAGTGACGTACTACGAAGGGCGAGAATTTTTAAAGTTTTATATAGTATGAAGGTAAAAAGTTTTATTTAGTAATTATAATGTAGGTTTATTGTTCTGTATTTTGATTCAAGAACTAGGTAAGAATATATATTATATATATAAGAATGTTATATTATACGACATTTTTTTGTCAGTACATAGTATTTTGTTTACCAAGATTGGAATGTTTAGTTACAGAGTTATTAATAAACGTTACTAAAAGTTTATGTAACAAAAATATGAAGTAATAAACTCACTTATCATAATATGAGGCAACTAAGAAACTGAATGTATTCTCCGCAAAACACAATTCTCTATTCTTTATCCCCATTGTAGCAAAAATACCCTTTTTCTAAAATCCTAGATAGTGTTAGAGTTATGTCTTGTAGACAGGCTAAAGGTGAGCTAGTCATTTCATTTTAGTGCCGTTACGTCAATCTAGTGTATTTGACGGCACTTTTATGCGATGGTTAAACGCGGGCTTTTAAGTTCACTTCATAAAACTTAGCGGGCCATGAAAGCAACACTGTCGCGGAGAATGTAAATAACCCTTTTAGATTATATATAATGGTTGGTCGATGTATAAGTCATTATGTAGTAGATAAATTCTATTCAATATGCATCTGCAACTTTGTTTGTTCTTGGCTGGTGAGAATATGTGCACTTGTGATGTAGTTTTTTATACAGGTTAAATCTTTTCACAGTTTTGCATAAAAGCTTACTTGTGTTAATGATTTCTTTTAAATAGAACTTACCTTAATTTAAACGGTGAGGGATACAATCGTGAGGAAACCTGTCTATTCCTCGGGATAGGTAATAGCCAGTGCATATATACGATGATACGGTTCACTACCTTTCACGTTGGTGCTGTCTATCTAGTGAAAAGCGAGCTTTGAGTAACCCATACCTAACATGTCTTCGAAATTGTGGAGACTCAAGCCTCTGACTATCCCACCGTAATAAAAAAGGGAGTGTGTATACAAAAGTCGTGGTGTGTACGTAATGTTATGTTAGAACTTTTGACGACCTCCGTGGCGCGATCGGTTAGACGCCTGAACGCTAATCGTGAGGTCCCGGGGTCGATTCCCGGTGGAGGCAGAGTTAAGAACTACGCTTTTCTTCTGCTTTCCAGTCTGGTTGTTGATTATATATGCTATATATGTATTTATCTATATATAATAAGTATATATTTCTTAAATATACGTTGACTAGTACCCTTAACACAAGTCTTAAAATGTATTTACCAAGGGGCTAGTTCAATTGGTGTAATAACGTCCTACAATATTATTATTATTATTATTATTATTAACTTACCAGTAAACTGGTTACGGAGCATCTTGTGTGAATTAAAGAAAGTGGCTGAACTCTTTAAGACAGTTGGTATTTCAAATCTGTTTATTCCAAAAGGCTTAATTAAAGACCTAGTAGAGTATGTTAGTTTACAAATATTTATAACAAACGAAACCATACGAATTCAAAAAGCTATAAGTCCAGTGAAATCTACCCATTAATCCCTGAAATCTTCGCTCACGTATCCCGCAGTGTCGGAAACAATATCGCTATATTTACAGCTTTCCGGCTTTTCACCGGCGGACGATTAATAACTTTTATCGTATCCGCCAACTACGAATTGTAGTTTGCTCAATTAACACGGCTCTCGAACAGATTATTTATTTCAACAGGCTTTTGTGTATGAATAATCGAGTTAGGTATTAATACAATGAAATTGTTTCCTAAGTTTATAGTTAGTTATTTTACTGCTTACTACGACTAGTTTGTCGACGTAATTTAGTTAAAGATGATGAAACTTAAATAAGTTATTAACATACTTAATAAGAAATAATGAAGTATTTTAACCTGATCATGAAATTTCATATAACATATATCATAATAACACAATATTAACTTGCATGTGTCCAGTACGTGTGTCTTAACTTAAATCTTACTAGATATATAATCGAAAACTATACACACACATAAAAAACATACGTTTTATATCATATACTGTTCAATAACCATCGAGTGAAGTTCCACAAACTCGTGTCCCCTAATTCCTACGTGATCAGTTAAGCATACAATGGTGGATTTAGCAACTTCCGCCTCAATGGCGGCCGTAGCGGAAGTTGTCTTCAACGACCGTTTCCCGGATGGTGTATATGTTTGCTATTAATTGGTTGGTGTTTATATATAACTCTGTCTAGAATAAATGCTGATGATATTATATGCATTTCGATAAAAGTATGTGTGGAATAGATCATAGTTTTGATAAAGTAAAAGAGTCTAAGTGAAATTTGCAGTACTGTGGATATAATACATAGGTATCTTTACGAAAACAAGATTACGATATTGTATTGGAAAAATATATATTTCAGTTTTCTAGAGTTAGTTCTAGAGTTAGAGTCTAGAAATTATGTATACAGTATCCATGATGATGCGGTAAATTAAACAGCTATTTATAATGCTGTCAAAAAACCTCATAGAGCTATCATACACACCACTCGTTCAAACAGGTCTATAGCTAATCTCTTACTTAGCTTTATGAAATAGAAAACCTATGTTAAGCTGAAGCAAGGCACGTGTTACAAACACTAAACCGAATAGCCCCAGTCTCACTTTCAACGACTTTATCTACACACGCCTTAGCGAGCGGAGTTTGCTAGCATTCAGTTGCTACAGCGATACATGGTGAAAAAGGATATGGTTTTTAGAAATGCAATATCGTAAACCATTTATTTGTCCCCGTCCAATAAACCTGTATCGACAAAAACTTATGCTATAAAACACCGTAATTAACAAATAAGTATTGATAAAGCTTGTCCAATTCAGTTTTATATATTATCATAAATGATTAAATCCATGAACATAACATGTCTTAACTACCTTAGTTACACCATTGACTCTCGGAACCTAATTTTTACTTACACCTCGGTGTGATTGATTGTATTATATATTATTACAACTAAAAAGTATTTTTGTCTCAGGTACTTCTGATTATCACTGAAGACTACCTTACAAGCCATTGTGATTGTTTCACTTGTTTTATATTTATAACAAAATTGTTATTGTGAGTATAATCTTACAAATTCTAAGATGCCATATCCACATTCCTTAGCACATCGGAGCATTTGTGTTTTGTATGCGCGGTCAGGCTCCTACTGCCGGACTGACCTGCATTACTTAAAGCAGTTTAGAGTTGCCTCTCTTATTCGACTATTACATTACCTCTCTTCGGAACTAAGTTTTGGACAATGTTATCTGCTATCGATACCTGGTCCTAACTACTTTAAGTGTATATACTATACTAGCTTCGATTCAATTCGATGTAGTAGGTTGTAGTTTATACGTATAGATTGGATTAATTGTGGACCAAAGATGAGATATGTTAGGATTTATCTTTTTTTTATATATACACAGTCGTTGTTCTTTCAAAGATTCTGAATAAAAAGAGTGAATTTTAAGAAAATATATTTGAGAAAAAATAAACATAAACTTCACGACCATTATTTCTTGGGGAGTGAATAGATGTTAATCTGCAATTGCAAACAGACATTTATGCCTAGCCCGGCAACGACTGATTTGAACTTTGTTGTTGATAATTATATTCTTCTGATTCTTTCCTTTTTTTTGTGGAGATAATTAAGTGTGTATTATTTACTACCATATATTTAGGAAGGTTAGGTTATGTTTCAACGTTTTCTCTTACCAAATTTGACAAATCCCTCAAGCCTTCACGCATTTCAACACTGAACTAAACTTACCGATCAAACAACCGTTCTCCCAACGGTCTACAGCCTTATAGAACTGCACTCAAACATAAGCTTAGATAACAGCAATCGCAATTTTTCAAGCAAACAAGGCACTTGCGCCGTAATCCTGCAATTGACTGGAATCTCGCCTAAGCGTCCTCCGAGGCAACGGGTATTGTTTTCAGCCACTATTTGTCTTGCTTTGTTGGCGATGTATCACGCGAAAGGCTTGCGAGGAACACTTTCATTCGACGAGTTGACAAAGACGCGGAGTTCAAGTTTCATCTTTTAGCATGTATTTGTACATACTGGTTTTAGGGGTTGAGATATACTTTGTGGAATGAACTTTGAGTGGAGGGTAAGTTTTTATATAGCATGTCCTATATATTATAATAACTGTCACATCCTCGAAAGTATTTTTTTCTAGTTTAATAGAACTTACATAGATACATTTATATACATATCAGGCCCGATTTCCTGTAGAGGGGTAGGCAGAGATCACGGCTGTCCATCTGTCCCGATCCTGACAAACCACGTTCGCTTCATTGACACTCATACACACTCGGCGGTTATAACATCATCACCCTTTTTCAATATGACGTATGACTGTCAATTGTTGTATCGACAAAATTTTTTGAGAGATATAATTTACTTGTTTTCATTTAATATTAGTATTAGAGTTGTAATGAGATAAATATGAAATAATGGTTAGAGGTTAGATTCCATAATAGATAGTCAATTAGTTACCTCTTACGTCATTTGCCAGACAATATAATAATGTGTACGCAAATAACATATGCATTAGAATTAAATGAACAAAATTAAATATAGTTATTCATAATTCGTACAATCGTATAGAATATTGTTGTTACATAGAAATATAGACGTTCCGTTAATACAATATTCGTAGTACAGAAATCCGTAGTAGAGAAAAGTTGTATTAACAAGATTAAATAAGAAACCCAGTTTTTACCAACTCAGTTCATGATCCAATAAAACATGAGTTAACTTTTTGCCAGTAGGTTTCTTTACTCAATAAGTAGTGCAGAAAACTCTCTAGACGTTAATGAGAAAAGTTAAAGCACCGCGATCTTACGTGACTAAAGCTGTACCGAGGGATCGGCTGAGGACAATGATTTGATGTTTTCTATTAATTAAGGAAAAAATAATTGATTTAATAAATAATTGTCGGGTTTGGGTGAAGTCAGTTAAAAATTAAGTGGTTGGTGATATATTGGTAAATTTACACATACACATATTTAAGTACACATGTTTACGTACATAAATTTTAAGGTGAATAACGTATAAAAGAATCATTAAGAATAATATGCGACATATCATTAATTACATATGTACATGTCTCGTATTAAAGAAACCTTTTGGTTATAAAGCATTACAATCGATATATCGTGAAAGAAAATTCTCAACTATTTTAATTCAAAAATTTTTATTAGCTTATCTTTCATTTAATATTATATTATATATATATATATATATATATTATACTTATCATTTAATAAAATTATGTATTTACTTTCGTATATACATCGTCTATGTATATGTAATATTCGGCACATACTTGATATGATACCTTCTCGATATAACCTTGATGGTGAAATGAAACGATATATTTCCTAGCCAGTGTATCGCATTTTCTCAACTTTTCTTCCCAAGATAAGAGACCCGTAAGTGGATTTCGGCTTCCTTTATCGCAGAATCGGGGTTCAGCCGTAACCCCTCTTTTCCATTAAACTGAATTCCTTATACGTCAAACGGTATTATGTCTCCCACTCACTTGTTCCCGATTATATTCAGACATAGTTGGGAAGTTTTGTAACATGTCAATGTCTATAGCCATGAGAATGTAACAACTGATAAATATTAAAATGCAATGATATTGACGAAAAGAAACATTTTTTGTTTGACTAATTTTAATATATTATTTGAAAGACGATATAAAAGCCATAAAATTTATAAATAATTGTCATAAATGCAATATTATTTAATATAAAAAATAAAATAAACAATAAAATAAAATAAAATTCACTTTATTCACAAAGGCACAAGACCAACGACGACAGAAACAAAACGGAAATATAGTCAATTGCTATATAGCCTATTTGAATCTATTTTGCATCATTTGATTAACAGCATTAGGATAGTCCTTTTGGCATGTATAAACTTAACAACAGTAACAAAAAGGAAATCTGTGTTTGTTTTTAATGCCTTACATTTTTCTCACATTAAATACTTTTAAATTCCTAGCTTCCCTACCTTTGTATTAGAACTGCCAATGTTGTTTACTTTCCTTTTTAACATGAAGACTCGCGACTTAAGGAAGACGGATGAGGATAAATTGTTTGATCTCCGCCTAAAGTGGCTGTAGTGAGGCCGCGGAGAGTTGATTGCCGGAAATCACTGAGATGGATGCTGGGACAATGCTCAGGGTTGTCACGCGAATGGATAATATTTGAATATAAGCTGTATTTAGCACTAGTACTAGTTACTTAGCACTACTACTAGTACTAAGTTGACTTAGTATGTTTGGCGTTGCGATAATATAAATATAAGCCATGTTAGACAATAGCCACATAAATTTAAATAAACATATATTTTTTACATTTACAATACATTAAACAGTTAACATTGCTTAAAATATAAAATCCAAGTACAATGCTAACTTATTCATTCGGTTGAAATAAAACAAACCTGTTTGTATAACCCTAGAAAGGTTGTCAGCGGTTGATAAATGTTGTCCACTCACGCCTTTTTCAAGTCTGGCAACCTTTGGACTCTGGGGCTTTACTAACATGTTCTCTTAAGTACATTACACATAAATATATATCTATTCCTAGAATACTTTTACATACTAAATTATAAACCTTTCGTACTTAATACGACGACTTCCGTGACGCGATCGGTTAGACACCTGAACGCTAATCGTGGGGTCCCGGGTTCGATTCCCGGTGGAAGCAGAGTTAAGAACTACGCTTTTCTACTGTTTTCCAGTCTGGTCGTTGATTATATATGCTATATATGTATTTATTTATTTATAATATGTATACATTTAAAAAAAAATTACTTTGACTAGTACCCTTAACACAAGTCTTAAATGTACTTACCGACGGGCTAGTTCAATTGGTGTAATAATGTCCAAATATTATTATTATTTACTAACGTAAATGGTACTTATAGGCTCCTTTCATTTAAATTTCAATAAACCACAGATAAAATACTCTTAGTCCTATTTAATTAACCTAACCTAGGCCAGTTACCAATTAGTACTTCTATCGAACGACTTTAATTTTGAGTTCACATTTAGCGGAATTTATAGGATAGGACATTGGATTTTAGGGTCACACACTACATAAGCCTTTTGTTATCATCCGAAACATTTTAGTATTTTTTATACGTCCATAACTAAACATGTAAATCTCATGCACATATTGTATACCACTGAAAGAGTTAATTTCCTTCCCTTTATTTTATTCCCAAAAAGGTTTAGTTAAGTACCCTGCCAATGCTGTACCTCGCAGTCCCTAGTCTCTTCATCGCCTCTTACCCACATTTTTCTCCAGTATATTCTTAATAAAAAGCAAGACTTCCATAAATTCTCACCTTTGCCCAGCGGTTCAAAGGAAGAAATTGTATTCGTTAGGCAGGCGCTCGCTTCCTATGGAAATAAAATTGTTTAAGTACACAGGGGGAATTCCTTTCCTGTTTTATGTAGTATTAGGTAAATTGCGACCGCTTATTGCTGGAAAATATGGCGCTTGTAACGGTGTTTATTAATAAAATTACCTAACGTGTTAATTTTGGTAAAATAAGTTATTACTTACCTTATTGTAAATGGTGCAAATAGTAGGATGTGAGATGAGTCCCTGTCAAGCAAGATGTTAAAGGTGTGTGCTTTTCTTCATTCCTATGGTAGCTATGTTTTTAATATACATTGGCGTAAAACTTAAATGGGCAAAAATAATGTAAAAATAGTTGTACTATTTCTCCCAAAAAGTAAAAGTCCGTGTTTGTTGATTGTGAATAGTCTTATCACGTGTTTTTGATTGGCTATTGGTGAACCTGGCTGTTATAATGGCGAAAAGGCATTTAGTTCCTTAAATTCGTAGTAGGTTCAATTATAAATAATACCAAAAAACTTTACTACAGATTAATTCTTGTTATCTTATTGTATTATATTATTGTATTATATTATTATTGTATTATATTATACATATGAAATGTATATATATATATAAGCACATTATTTCTTATCACCTTTGTCTTGTCTAGTGCCGGTCATGTTTCTGGTCATTTGAATAAACGTGACCAGAAACAAATGGCCACGTCAGATCACTTTGAGCAGTGTCGAGTTGACCACTACTTCGTGTATTGTGTTACTCTTAAAAGGGTGCAAGTAACTCACAAATGTAAGTGTCAGTTACAATTTGTTTTTAGATGCAAAGTCCTTTGTTACATTATTTATTTACTGGACATTTATCCTTTATTGGATATACCTGAAGAATCATACTTACTTATATTATACTGACTTATATAACAGTCAGATAGACGCTATATTGAAAAAAGGTGACGTTAGGTGTACCTATAACCGCCGAGAGTGTATGAGAAGATGTATGAATGTCAATGAAGCGAAAGTGGTCTGTCAGTATCGGGACAAATGGGGATCCGTGATCTCTGCCTACCCCTCTACAGGGAATCAGGCGTGATGTGTATGTATGTATGTCATATTCACGCCTCTATTTCCATAGCAGGATAGGCAGAAACTATCGACCAGTGCCTCGAACGATTCTGACAAATATCTATTACTTCACTCACTGAAGATTCTTTGATGTTTTAAATAATATATATTACTATACGTCTCGCAAAGCTTCGAGTACATATGTATAAAAATCAGTACTGGTAGTAATATAAGATGTAAATAAAAATTAAAAAATCAGGAAACTGTTCTGTCAAATTGTATTCCACCAAAATGTCATTATATTACCAAACTCTACCAAAGTTCAATTCAATGGGTTGTCTAGGAGCTGTCTTAGACGACATACAAACTAACTACACATTGAGATTCTAGTCTAATGTTCTAAGTTACGATGACAAACAAGGCTCTGATCTCACCTTGGTATGACATATATTGGTATATACCACGATCGGCACGAATCTACATATGTATGTATACCTACAATGGAGTAGGCAGAGATCATGGATGACCATTTTTTCGATACTGACAAACCACTTAATAAGCAAATGTTTATATATTTAATTTATAATTATTAGTTCTAAGTTGTAAATATTTTGTTAATTTATTACTTACATACTTATTAATATAATTGGATGAAATTATTATAACTTCAAATTTAACGAATTTATTTTAAAATTAAATTCATTTTTACTATTATTTTTTTACCTCTGAAAAATAGTAGTCGCTAAAAAGTTAAATTTATCATTTTTAACTCACATTTAACTTTAACACCTGAGCATAGAAATATTAATATAATTCGGGAATACATATACAAGTTCATAACTCTTAATACTTCAACCGTACGTAAGTTAACAAGCATGATTAAGTTAACATTGATTACTTTTTTCCCGTACAACTTTCGAAGTTCGTTAAAGATCGGGGCTATCTTGAGCAAGTGTGTATGGTGGCTCCATAAGTAGTTAACGGCAGAACTTTTCCGAAGTTAATGAGAAAAGTTAAGGCACTCTTATCTCATATGTTGGGAGTGCGCTTGGCGGGTGGCCAGCAATCATGATTTCGGATTCCTCACGGATACCAACTTGAAATTGAACTCTTAAATAGTGTACTCAATCTAATACAAAACGGAATAAAGTTAAAGTGCCTATACATGTACATTCACGTTTTCTAATCTCTTGCGAAGCGGACAGAACTTCTTAGGTCACTTTTCTACATGAATATTGAGGCTGTCATGTTATATGGAACAATAGTGACAGGTTAGTATCTCATCATCCAACAGATTCCATTGCCTCTAGTCCCTTAATCTCGTACTACGAGATGCCGGGAAGAACGGCAGCTAGTTTGCATTATTTGCGTGTCAGACTGGCACGAGACTTTAAGTTAAAGATATTGTAGCTATGGTTGTTAAATTACTTAATTAAATAGTTTGATATTTGTACATTGCTCGGCATCAAGGGCTCTACATATTTGTACATTCTTTCACTGCTTTTTGAAACCTATGCAGCGATTATAATGTAATATTACTTTTGTGTAGTAGATTTTTATCAAGATTCATAGAAGCTATTTTTTAATGAATAACTTATAAAAATTGATACACGAATTAACAGATTTTATTCGCATATACGAACTGTCTACACATATACACACATATAACTTGTTAAATTTGGATCCGAAAAGTATGTTAGGGTGCGTTCATTGCATTTTTCCATGAGTATTAAATTTAATTATTCTTGTGTTATATGAGTACTTGAGATAAAGTTTCAAATATATTTAAGTATAGACACTTTTAATCTAAACATTGCATACCAGGATTTATTTTCTAAATCTGAATCCGTGCTTTTTGTACAATTTAATTAATTGTAATGTTACTTTGGGGTCACATTTACTTAAAACGGTAACTTAATATATAATCACAAATTTGTGAAATAACCTCCAAAGTTGGACAAACAGTTACTGAAACTATCTTTACAAGCTCTTGGTCACCTCCAATATCAAGAACTTGACCATCTACGTAGAATACATACAAATATTTCACTCGAACCGACTATGAATTTTCGAGATAAGTTTAATGCACACACCTCAGAAGTTGACATAAATCTTTATGAAATGTGAACACAGCTTAGCTTCGTATGAACACCGTGGCAAGCTCGTTTTACCTCAACATTCACACAACCAACTAAACTAGAAACTTGAAAATTATGGAAGCTATATAAAGGAAGAGGTTACAATGTTCTGGTTTGTTAACATCTGCGTGCGAGTACTTACAAGGGTGTATTATTAAATCGACATGTGAGACTCTTCTTATTCAAAATGAAAGCACTTCTTTGTAAGGTGCTGCGTGGAATCTATTGAAGCTTTAAGTTAATCTATTCACGTATATTTACGCCTCTTTGATAAGAAAAGTAAGCGTACAAATGCTACTGAATAGAATATTTTTTCTACTTTCGACAGGTGAATGTTAGTGACATATTTGAACAGCTAGAAAAGACGTTGAATATGAAATGTTCAGATGTTTTCTTCAGCTTCCATGATATTCGTATTAGATTAAATTATCTGTGTTGGCCTGGCACACAACAGCTGTGACTTGACGTGTCATAAAAACTGTTCATGTAAATAACATTGACTACTATTGAAAACTATCCTACCTTCCTCTTTTAATAAGACAAGCGTGATTTGTATGTGTATATCTATGTACTATTATAAACTGGCTTATCAACTTACGACTTTATAAAATATTAAAATAAATGTATATTAAGAAAGAAAGTTAAGTTTCTGATGTTGCAAAGCCTGATCCGATCAATATAAGGTTATGCACATGCCTGTAGCAACCTTATACTATGAACCAGTAGAAAAGGCGTCTAGAAGGCTACATAAAAGTAATCGAATGCAACTATTTCCTAACCGCAATCCTCTATCATCGTGGAACGAGCTCGTTGAGTGCATCGTTGCCCATTTTCACAGCGCTTTGAACGCGATAAGGAAATGTCTGTTATGACCTACTAACTGGGAAGAGGTTCTCTTATACCTAAACGTAAGATTCTCATACCTAAATTCGCTATAAATAGAGATACTTACATATTTTTTTGCTTTTCTTCTCGAAAACTTCTCGTTGTATTGAAAAGTATTTAAAAAAAAGGATGTTCGAAAAGGAACCAACAAGAAACTCCGGCTTTATGGATTTTTTGCCTAGTGCCAGTTACAAAACCAAATTAAATCGGAAACATAATTATTAGTGATTATTTTCGGCACAAAAAGTTTAGATGCATTCATTGCTGACCCTGAGCATTTGTAAGACTGATAGACTCCTAGCCCACTAACCAAATACTCTCACTCTTCTAATCACTAACATGTTTCGAGCTTACAACTTTTCGAGAAGTAAAGAAATTAAGTATTATATTAATGATACAGGATAGCTTGGAAATCATTGCCTACTTTGTTGATGAAATTTTATTAAAAGTACACAATGCAATGAAATACAGTTCTCTATTTCCCCAGTCTCATTAAGGTGCATACCTACAAGAGTTGACAGCCCGCTGCTTTAGCTATAGACAAGTAGCAAAAACAAATTCGTAAGTGAATTCAATACATTTGGTCTCATCTCATAGCATTTCTGCCACTTACCTAAAAGGTGCAGAGGCATAAATAATAATGGAATAAGCCAACAATTACATCCATTCGGAGTAGCTGAAAAACAAGGAAGTTCTTTCTCTATACTTCGGGAAGCAGTCCTGAGGGAGTGAAGTATTCCCAATAATTGAATGAGTTTGTCGCCGGGGGCTGAACGCTTGCCGCGAGACACGGAAAACCGAATCTACTTACATGCCTCCTTAGGCATTCCATTATGGAGCACGAGAGATCAGAAAAATAACCTATTGGATTAAGGCTTATAGATTGTACGGGTATATTATAGTGTTCACTTTTGTAATGCCTTAACGAGGGGACACCGTTCAGTCAGTATTGGGATGTAAATTAGGGCAAACTACTATAAATTCTTCAAATATTAACTTTTTGAATCATTGAATGAATTGAATCATGGTAAAAATTCTTTAAGCTTTGTTCCATCTGGGCCTGACTTAGATTTGTTAATAAACTAGCCAGCTGATTAATTTTTGGTGTGTATATACAACCTGACGAATTAACGACTATATAAACCTAATAAGTTACTTGCGTAAATTACTCCAAATACTCTAGAGACATCGAAATTGTATACATGTTATCCATTTACTAGATAACCTGATCAGCACGTGGACCCATAATCTAATTACCAACTCCAAAATGTCCAAGTTCACCATCTCCCAAAATAAAAAGGGCAGATTACCTAATAAAAGGGCCGCGGTTTCATTTTGCGATAACCAAAGTGCTTGAATAAATACACTCCGAACACCATTATTCACAACATTAACATTTTTCATGGGCCTTAGAGACGCGATTTACGAGAATTTAACGAGGTCCGTGTTTCGAGTTTGAACAGCCTTCGTAACGAGTAGATTTTTACTAAGTTGTTACGTCTATTACGGTTTTATACTGCTAACGGATCGTGAGAGAAATAAGCCGTCTCGCCCTGATTTGTGACTTGAGTAGAGCTTATTTTTTTTCACGTGATCGATTACAAGTACGGTAGCTGTCAATTTTTAACGCATTTTCAAACTTATTTGAAATAATAAATCTCGTTAGTGCATTACCTCATCTATGCGTATATTGATAAATTTATGTACACTTTAAAATTACATTAACAACTAATTAATTTACTATTTAGCGTTTTAATATACGTACATTAAACGCGCAAACGATTAAATTAGTGTTTTGCCTCCAAATTCTTCATAACACAAAGAAGTCTTATAAGTCTGTTCCTCGAACAGGTTATAGTCAGTGCTTGTAAATGGTGAAATGGCCTACCACCTGTCACATTAAGTACTGACTATCTGGTCAACACGTGGGTTCGAGATGAATAGAATTACCTTCGTAATTGCGGAAATGGACACCTGAACCTCTGACTCCCCCGCAAGGGTATGGTCGTGAACGCGTTTGTTTTTTTGTCTAAGTCTTATTAGGAAGTGGTTTGCTAAATAGCTCTTTAATACCTATGTCCTAAGCCTTAAACAGTGTTCTACGACATTTAAAACTCATAAAGCCATTCTTGATAGCGTGGCGTCGACATTTATTCCTCACCTAGCTCAACTGGTTCACATACAAAGGATACTAAAACACAGCTTTTCTTGTCATTTCGAATTTATTGCGATAGTTTCAAAGAATCAAATTGGATAGTATTGTATTTGATGGTCAGTTTAAAAGTATACTTACTTGTTGCTAAACTACTTACAAAATCTTGTTATTGAGAGTATTAGTGACAGAAATAAGTTAATTACGGAACTTGTAAGAGTCAATTAAACAATGGGGGGTAAAATGTAGATACTTATTGATCAAGAGTGCACTAGTTGCCTGTATCATATATAAAAAATTCTATAATACTCTTAATTATAATCTAGCTTAGGAATTTAAGATAAATCTCTATGTCCAAAGTCACCTTTTATGACCACCTTCTTTCCTGGACTAGTTTTTGAATTAACACCAATCCGAACTTATAAGTCATATTAACATCAGTCTGAGAATAATTCTGTCTGAAACCATCGTGAGCAATTCTGCTTGTTTCCCGAATAGGCAGTAGTCAGTGCTTGTAAATGGCAGTTACCACCTGCTACATTGAGTACTGTCTATCTGGTCAACACGTGAGTTTGAAGCGGCCGTAGAATTACTACCTTCGTAATTGCGGAGATGGACACCTGATCCTCTTGCGGAGGCAAGGGTTACGTGGTGAATGCGTTAGTCTTTTTGTCTTAGAATAGTATTCTCGAGTTTCCGGCCATTCATATAAAGATTATACGTTATAATATGAATGTGTGTAAAAAAGAAAGCCTGAGCGGCAGGGCTTAAAGTTGTAACGTTGTTAATTCGAGCTAAGTGGTCTTTTGTGGAGTTTCCGTTAAATATATACAAAGCACTCTGGCTAAATCCACTTTTTTACGGTTCACACTGGATGCGCTTTACATGCTTTTAAGGAGGGTGCCATTCAAACTGTGGCTTCGAAATTTACTTTTACTATACCTGTACTTGAATAATACTATAATTGTTTAAAATTAATAGTTTTTAACTTTAACCGTAGTATGTTTTTTAATTTAATATGTACTTTATATTATTATAGCACTAACAGACTGAAGTATGTTAATATAAACTTATTATGTCCATAATCCTTTCAATAATAGTAAAAATGTAACACATATTGGTAAGAAATACAAACCTGTGCATCTTATTCGATATTTCGGTAATATATGTACATATACATCACTCCTGATCCTGACAGAACACTTTCTCTTCATTGACACTCATACACCTCCTCATACCTACTCATACATCAAAAATTATATGAATAATATACAGGGTGGCGCATTCAAAACGGTCAGTATGGGAAAGTCTGAAACTATCAGAGATACGAAGATTTGTTCTTAGGAACCATGTCACCGATTTTGATAAAAATAAAAACTGCATTCATACTTTCTTTGAAAAAACAACTGTATCCAGTACGGGAATCGAACCCGGTTGCTTTGAAAAAATAAATTGGCCCTTTTCACTTTTTCTTTTTAAATATCGATTGTGTAGATCTTAAGCTGTAAATGTTTCTATGAAACATGGTGTCGAAAATGAATAAAATGCATTGTTTTGGCATTCTTTAGTTTATCATAGTAGGTGTTCTAAGTGATCACCGTTGTTTTCAATACAAGATTCAACACGTTTAGGTAAAGATCTTTCTATTGAATTTTGTATTTTCATGTAGTGAATTTGCGTTACAATTGACTTTATTGCTACTTTTAGGTCTTTAATGGTGTCATAGCTTGTTTTCTAAAATTCATCCTTTACGTAATCCCACAAGAAAATTTCTAATTTGGTTTAACACGTCAGTTTAAGTGGACTTTTCAATAGATTGTTAGTTTTTGATCACTGTAGATAACAAAACCTCCTTAAAGGATTAATGCAATGCTAATGCCACATGATATGAGAGGTATGTAACAAGTAAGAAAGTACTAAACTACAAACAGCCATAGAGACAATTTTACATGTCTGTTGAATATTGTTACGGTGTATGTAAACTACCATGATAATCTAAAGTATGCCAAAACAATGCATTTTATTCATTTTCGACACCATGTTTCATAGAAACATTTACAGCTTAAGATCTACACAATCGATATTTAAAAAGAAAAAGTGAAAAGGGCCAATTTATTTTTTCAAAGCAACCGGGTTCGATTCCCGTACTGGATACAGTTGTTTTTTCAAAGAAAGTATGAATGCAGTTTTTATTTTTATCAAAATCGGTGACATGGTTCCTAAGAACAAATCTTCGTATCTCTTATAGTTTCAGACTCTCCCATACTGACCGTTTTGAATGCGCCACCCTGTATACCCTATTGTAAGTTATAAATCTCAACTATGGTTATTGTCCATGGAATAATAGGTAGAAGTAAGTGCTGAAAACTTTAACAATCTTTCGCTAATTGGAATTTCATGTTGGTGGACACATACCATCACGGCCGTACAACTCTTCATGGTAGTCAAAGATTAAAAGTCTACTGTGAACTGAGGGAAAAGATCGTGAGGAAACCCGACTACTTCTCAAAATACGAGTAGGTCATCATTTGCATCTATTCACAGTGGCATAATATACTATCCATTAAATACTTTTTTTCAAGAAAAATGAAAATGAATGAGATGACTTGCGGGGTAGACAGAGGTTGACCAGATAGTCAGTACTCAATGTGACAGGTGGTAAGCCATGTCACCATTTACAAGCATAAATTATTACCTGATCGGCAACAAGTAGGTTTCCTCACGATGTTTTCCCTCACCGTATAATTCGATGCATTTCGTAAATGTATTTTTATTACGAAAATGTACATAAAAACTCATTAAACTTCATTTCCATTGATATATGCTCAAGCGGGATTTGAACCCTGTACTCACATAAATATACCTTATATGCAATATATGTATGGCTCAGTGATAAAATAGCGAAAGTCTAGTAGAACTGTAGCTTTACAGCATTTCAGCCGCAACCAATTAATGGCTTTTATCGCTTCCGGGGGTGAGCAGTATTACCGATTTATGCGCCTATAAAAATCGCTTGGTTTCATTGCCATTGGTTACCCTTTGTAGTGATTTCGATAGTTCACGTACTAATGAGAGCAGGAAAAAGGGTTCCTTCGTACTTCATATGCTTGGATTGTTGGTTAAGGCTTTAGAAATATATTTCAGGTGGTATAATACTCAAAATGCTTGGTAGAGTAAAAAAATATATAATTACATACATACACATCACGCCTGATTCCCTGTAGAGGGGTAGGCAGAGATTACGGATCCCCATTTGTCCCGATCCTGACAGACCACTTTCGCTTCATTCACATTAATACATCTTCTTATACACTCTCGGCGGTTGTAGGTAGACCTAACGTCACCTTTTTTCAATATAGCGTCTATCTGACTGTTATATGTCTTATTAGGCCGGCCCCTACGTAACCGCCCTTCCACTTCACTCATATATATAATTATGTGGTTGGAACCGGTATATGTATGTTTCTATTATTTTCTATTTTTTAATTTAATGTTTTAATATAATAGTTTTAATATAGCAAACAACAAGAGTGTGAAACATGATAGATAAGAAAATCTTAGGCACAGTGCTTACCATTTAAAATGATGAACGATGACGAAAAGATTTATTTAAATTAAATACACTTAGTAATTTATCTATCGTATAGTATCTTGAAAAGATAAATAAAGTTATCGTTAATTACCAAAATAATACGTTAAAAGTGTTGCTCCTGTCGTAAAAAGAATGCTAACTAGCTGCCGTTCTTCCCGGCATGTCGTAGACGGCAACAAAGAGACTAGGGGTATATGGAATCTATTAAGCAATAAGCTAGCAACATGTCTCCAATATTCCATGTTACATCAAAACCCTAATATACATGCTAACAAGGGACTAAGAAGAATTTTTCATGTCTCTAATGTTCTGTCCACCCTTAAAGAGATTAAAGGAGCGGAATGTATATGTATGTTAAAAGTGACTGAAGTAGACTTCAGTTCCTAGACTTATACACTACACAAGAGAAGTATAGGGAACATAGCACAACTCTCGGCTTCGAAAGTGTCTTGCTACGAATTAATGGATTTCTGTTCGTAGTTCGCTCAATTAGGCTGGTGATAAAAATGGCCACGTTTATTGGGGTCTGTTGCCAATAGAAGTTCCTTGGGCTCCAATGAACCAAGAAGTTGTTAATGGTGATGAGGGTTAGTGATTTATACAATGCTTCTCAGGGTTTAGGTGGAGGTTTACACGTATTTACTCGTACACATTACATTACGCTCGTGAGAAGAAAATACTATGATTTACGATTGAGTGATTTTATTTTACGCCTTTTTAATGAATAATATAATATTAAATAAAGGCTTATATAATACTTTTAATGACATATCGCAATTTCTACATACATATACGTACACATTATGTGTATAATCTGTTTATTGATCAGTTTCCCTTCAGAGGGTTAGGCAGATATCACAGATTCATCCTTCTTTGATTAAAAATCTTTGGAAAATTTCCAAAAAAATAAAATAATAATAAAAGCGTTTATTTACAGCCACAAAAACATACACATTACAAAACGTTTACAATTAAAACTTACATACTAGGGGATAAAACTTGTGCATGTTATTGTCGCAGCAAAACGGTTCCAACTCTTAATAGCAAACGCAACGCTGGTCTTATGTCGGAACCATTGTAAATATTCCGATATTGGTGATGATTACCGAGTTTTTGACCTAGTTTATACATGCTCTTGTATCTTAATCACCTTTCACTTACGAATTAAATAAAGAATGTATCTTTTTCAAGTCACAGACCAATAGGAAAATTTTATTAAATGTTTTTCATTCAAATATTAATGTACGGTCTTATCGAATGATTGACAGTCCAAATAATGATTTAAAACAGGGAAACATAATGTATATTCTACCATTAATCAATCTTACTTAAGCTTGTGAAGTGTATTTAAATATTTTTCAAGAATGACAAATGGATCTGTTTTTGTAGAAAAAGTTACTGTTTATGACAAATATTTTTGTTTGTTTCTGTTGTTCTAAAAAAAAACTATTCCCAATATTCCCTCTCCACTTAATATGTAATGTTCAAAATGTTGAAATAAGACTAAGCGATTGGTCCACGATTAGTGCCGAAAAGTTAGAAAAATATACCTATATAGACATTCTAAAACCTGTCTCGTACTAGTCTGGGACGTACGTACTGAAAAAAAACTAACCAGCTGCCATTTTTTCCGAAATGTCGTATGAGGCGATTAAAGGACCCGGGTTAAATGGAGTCCATTAAGCGATGAGCAACCTGTTACCATTGTTTTATATAACATCACCACCCCAATTTTCATTCAAAAGTGACCAAAGAGATGTTTTCATGTCTGAGGTTCTGTTTACCATGAAAGGGATTTAAGGAGATGAATGTACGTATATGTATGCTCTGTAACTGGTTAAAATGGACGTGTTTAAACTTGACAATCACTTAAGAAGACGTCGCTATGCGAATATAAATAATTTTCAAATTAGGGCAATAAGTCATTGATATACTCGTAAGTTAATTAAATAAGCAAAGCTTTGCACAAATTCAAATACCACCTGGACTGCAATTAATCTTTCCTTAACATTACTATCTTACCAAATGACTATGACATTTCTTGTGATTTATTTACATGGTACCTTATTTATGAAGCCAGATTAATTTGGATACTCACATTCATTATTTTAATATCACAATTTAAATAATGATAAAATTGCATTCATATAACTTATCTAATATGCCTTAATTTTAGAAGTAAATATTGTTTCACTTAACCACTTAATCACACGTTAAGCTGACATGTTTAAAGATAAGTCCCTAACATATACATTCACGTCCTTTAATCCCTTTCGGAGTGGACAGAACCTGAGATACATTAAAACATCTTCTCGCTCACTTAGTAGTATGTATATTCGGGTTTTGATGTCATATGGGATATTGGAGACAAGTACCTACCCCATGGCCCAATAGATTTACCAACACCTAATGCCTTAGTCGCCTCTTTCGACATGGGAAGAACGGCAGTTACTTACCATTATTTTTACTACAAACTAGCACGGGACAAACTGTGTGTGGTATGTTTCTAAACTATTAGACATACCGTTTCCATAACTAAAAATCCTCGTTCCTTCAAAACTCCTAAAGGACTGAACTCGTGATTAGGGGATCCCTCCCAAATAAACAATAGACAAGTGGATAAACTCAGTGGAGTGCTTGGATCTCTTCCAAAGGCTGCCTATCAGACGATAAGTGCGCCTTCTGAGCAGCTATTCGTCTTGCTTCTTGTCAGAGGTATCCGGGATAAACACAGATTCATTGGGATTCGACTCTAAATAGTATGGTTATTTACCTTATGCACTTATAGAGTGGATGATATATATAATACAAAAACAATTAAAAACAGTTAGATACACACAAGCTAAAAAAATAGAAAAACAATTAAAAACAGATACACACACATGAACAGCTCACAAAAGAAACATTGTTTAGCACAGCGAGTATCTGTCTTATGGTCATATGTACTCGGTCTAATCGTTATTATTACATGTGGGTACGGTAAAAGTACAGTCATTGAACATCCAGATAATCTGACGTTGAGAATTAAAGTGCATATTTTACACATAGATAAAAATAGAAGTTTCCTTAAGTTTCGTTTTTATTAAATTCATTAATTACTATTTCAATCATACATGACATATTTAAGAATAACTCTTCAAGAACAACATTTAAACCGTACGGCAAAGCATTGTGTACTACTCGTATATAGTATACACATCTTGGAATTAATCGGAACACCGTTAGCGCGTTGAATCCCGCACAATGGCAGGGAATAAAGTTTAGATTGGTTTTGCTGTACAACGTGTTATAAGTGAACAAAGCCTCTGCGACAAAGGAGACTAACTTCAGCACGTGTTGCTATAGAATGGAAGCATTTAAGTTTCTATAAAATTGATATAAAGCATGGTTTATGTGGAACGATAGTGAAAGAATATGCAATTGATTTCAATGAAGATTTCAATTTTAGGAGTATGTTGAGGTGCTAGGTTCAATTAAGGATTATCTGAAAAAAAAACGGGTGTTCTCAGTGCCCCTATAGATTAAAGATCTTGACAATATGATGAGGCTCAATTAGGGGCTTGCTGAAAAGTTAGGGCGTTTGTAACATATTTTTATATCCATTGTTAACCTAGGATGATAATGGGACACCCTAATATTTACACATACACACATGAATAATAAACTTTTGATATTTTTACTTTTTGAACAGTGAAGTGAAGCAACAGATATTTATAGATTATATAATAAGGTCGTTCCTGGTGGCGATCGATAGTGTCTATGTATCCTGTTAGTTACGTAGGGGCATGAATATATGTATGAAACTTTTTGAAGAAATATGATTATAAAGTTTTTATTAAATAGCATCGAAGCACCATTTTTAAAAGCTACGCAATGCGCCATGCCGCTACAAAGCGATTTTTGCTTATCAACTTAATATTTGATGGTGGTTGGCCGTTCTCGTAAAATTGTAACATAACGTTGTAATGAGCAGAAAATTGCTTTTTCTCATTCTCTTAGCTTTTGTTCTTCAGAGCTGTAAAAGCCGGTAAGTACAAAAAGAAATTGTGCATTTATGATTTTTATAAGTTCAGTGTTTTAGTAGACAACAGTCTTACTTTAGCAACATTATTACAAAATATTATACAAATTCAATTATATTCGTACATATTATACATGATATAAATTTTGATCCCTACATTAATGTTTCTGTTTTTACTCATAGATCAAATAAATGAAGTTTATAAGTTAAATGAAGTTTTTCAAAACACTACGGAACTGTAATTAAAAAAAAAATGCATTTTATTTGATATAGTGATAATCAACACACTTACATAACAACATTAAAATGCTATACGATTATAGTATTAAGAGATTCGTGATTTCTACTCCTGATTAATAATAGCCGTGACCATGGCTGCTGCAACGTAGCCGAAACGTCGGGTTAATAAAGGTAACTTTATTATATAAAAACTTACGCGATAAGTCCCGTTATCTAAACGATTAGTTAATTTTATATCCAATAGTACCCTAAATACGTACTCATATGACCTAATCTACAGTATCTTCGAACGAAATAACTTGGTGAGAAAAAATTCAATTCTCGCTCCCGTAAATTATTCATTGAAAATTATTTTTTCCATTAGAAGTGTTTTATGTGCGTAATATGAGGGAGTAAATCAATTTACAAGCGAGGCGTTGCACTAAGTACCTTTTCCTTATTGCTACTGCTATTGTAAGGGATATGGGCTGAATGCTAACGTGGGTTTAAGTTTGCTAATAAATGGTCACGCTACTACGGTTTACCGAAGCTTGCATTTGGTGAGTACATAAGTATGTTTAGGGGACATCATAATTTTCAAATTACTATAAATTTTATTATTTATGTATTTACTATTAACATAAATCTTCTTCATTCATTCGTTCTTGTTTAAATTCTTTGAAAATATGGTATAAGAGATAACTAATGGGTGAGAAAGATTAAAAATACAAGAAAACAGTGAATAGCAACTTATTTTTGTTCCAAAAACATTTTCTTACCAGTTTCTCGGTAAATAAACCTCAGAGACCTATGTATTATATAGCATTATCTTAACATTTACTATAAGGATACTGTAAGCATCAATATACAACATTGTTAGCTGATTACTAGCCCATCACCCGATCAATTTCATTCACACCTACACCCTCACTCACCTAGAAAATAACAAAAGGACAAACGCATTTACGACCATTAACCTTTGCGGGGTAGTCAGAGGTTAAGGTTTCAATCTCCTCAATTGCGAAGGTAGTAATTCTATGGACACATGGAGGGTGTAGGTGTTAACCAGATAATCAGTTCTCAATGTGACAGGTGATAAGACATGTCGCCATCTATAAGCACTAACTATTTTCCTCACGATGTTTTCCCTCACCGTATGATTCGATGCATGTCGTAAATGTGTACACAGAAATTCATTAAACTTCATTTCCATTGGTTCATACTCAAGCGGGATTTGAACCCTATAACCACTGATACAGACCCAAGTCCCAAAAAACTGAGCTACGTAGAATGTCCTAGTCACCTAGAAAATGCCATCAAGCAGCTAGTTCGCATTCAAGCTACTTCCAACTAGCACAGAACAAAAAATACCTGAATATTTCCCCTCCACCTTTACTCGATATTTGTATGCGCCAGGCACTAGGGATAGCTACTTGGAAGTTTCGGAGCTATTAAGAGCTGACCTCTCGGTAGTGTTATGGCCTTCTTATAATGCTCGGACAGTACACGTAGCCCATACGAGTGATCTCATTTGGCTGAAAATTTTGAGTGTACGTGCCCAGGTCGTGAGGTGAGACTTAAGTTTAGTGTTTGCAGGGAAATGGTTATTTTTGTAACGTTTGTTGGGTTGAGTCCAGTCAGGTAAGTGTATAAAACAGTACTTATGCCATACGATAGAGTACATTAAACAAATGTATTCCATCGTCTATTTATTTAGACATGAGCGTAGATAGATAATTGTAAATGTGTTGATAAATGTTTATGCAAAAAAAATGATTTTTTTGTAGGTATAGAATTGTAATTTTGCGCATTCATTTCATACGTTTAACGTTCATCATGCCTGCAGTAATTTTTGGAACGAACATTATTGATGTTTACAATTTCTGATTCAAATATATATCAATCGCTTTTTTTCCAAAAATAAAACAAAATGTATTTACGTTGTGTTAAGTAAAAAATAAATGAATCTATGGGCTTGGCACTCGCTTTGCTTATTTATGACGCGTTCGCAAGAATGATTTGCTTAGGAAAACACCACTGCGAAGCGAAGTAGTCAACCAGTTAGCCAACGCTCTTGATACTTTGACATAGTTGAACATTGTAAAAGTAACACTTTATAAATGTTGAAGAACAGTGACAATCAGAAAAATTAAATTGGATTTCTTGTTATTATTTTGTATTACAATTAAAAAGTAAGCTATAACTGTTAATAACTATTTACGAGACGGTAAGCAGGTAAGGAGATAAGTTAAATAATGTTTCAGAAGTTCATGGTTTTATTAAAAGACACATACAATTTAGCTAAACCATTTCATGTGAAGCTCTATATGAAATACAAACAACATAAATATTTAGTTGAGTGGATATAAGCATTATACAAGTCCTATACAAATCATATGTATATTTTATACAAAACAACCACAATTTGTGTGAATTAGCATTCCTTACTTTAAGTTACAATTTAAGGACCTAAACTAATCAGACTGTGAATTGAAATTACATAATATTTCCCCTAAAAGTTATTTTCCCTATTATACGTATGTAGTGCCATTATTTCACCCTATTTTACTCTATATTTTTACTCCAACTTCTAAAGTACCAAAGCCAGTGAGTCCCAGCATCATTACTTTGGCAGCGCCCGATAGGCGTGGCGGCGCGGGATGAAAAATCGCGAGCTCCTTTTTATTGCATTACGGTTCTTTTAGGACGAGTCACTGGCATTCATCATCATGAATTTCAATCGGACCAAAGTGTGTTTTTTAATGCTTGGTTGCGAAGGTTTTATTCTTTACTTGTCGTTTGCGTACAATAAAGTGTTTATTGTACGACTATTTACTTTAACGGCGTTTTCCATGCGGTGTTTAATGGGGAAAACCAAAATGAATATTTTTTTTAATACATTTACGACATGGGTCGCATACTACGAGCAAATCTGGTCAACACGTGGTTCGCCATAGAATTACTACCTTCGCAATTGCAAAGATGGACTACCCCGCAAGGGTTAATGGTCGTGAACGCGTTGTCGTTTTTATTATTTCGACTATTTCATTCTGTACTAGGGTATGACTCATACCTACTTAACTAATACTACCAGAGTATTACGAAAATGTTTCTTTAGGCATAGTTACTATGAATGAGTATTCCTACCCTTTCACTTTTACATAAATATCTGACATACATTGTGGATGTATTTTTTTTACTTATCGTGTAGTTTGTCCTTGGTGAAATTTTTGTAATTTATTATCAAAGCTTATATCTATATTTTGAAAAGATTAAAACTTATATGTACTTTTCTAAGAAGTCTTACAAACCTTATCGCCATAGAGTTGTTCCTTTATAAATTCAATATAAAAACATAATCCCCTTCCACTTAATCTGTAACAATATCAGATAAGCCAGTAGTGTCCATCGCCACTTGTTAAGCGAAGTCCTGAGTTGATATATCGCATCAGTGGCCGAGCGGGATTATTCCTATAAGATTTATTGCTTGTCCCAAAGCGAGGCGGTCAGCTCAGCGTTTCTTAGGAACATCGTCACAGGGACTTAAGAGAATAGATGGGTGCAGTTTAAAGGTTAATAACTCCGTTGGAACCGTATCATGAAATGAATTGTACAATTTCTGCCTGGAGGACATACAAAGTATGATTTCGTTTATATTTGGTAAAGAAAACTGTCGGGGTTGTGATGACATTTGCATCACTTAAAGTATTTCATTACAAAGTATATCATACAAAGTATATCATTACTTAAAGTATGATCAAAATAGTAATATGTTACTTTATTGCGATTACCCTTCAATGGTAATTTGATATTACTAAAGTACATATTATTAATAATTATTTTATTTGGTAATACACATGTGATTACTCCAAAAAATATATATAATTTTGTCTCTCTTCATAAGGATACGCAGAAATAATGTATTTAAGTTTTAATTTATATTTTTTAGCTCATTCAAATAATAATTTGTAGAAGCATAAAATTGGCAGCATAATCACAATCTATTCAGATATTTTCAAAAGCGTCTTTACTCCTTAGTTTTCCTTAGTCCCATCTAGCGCATAGACACCGTTGTCGCGTAATATGTATTTTGTGCAAGCTCAGCGTCCTTTGCTTTTGATCTCGCTCATTCAGGAAATGGGACTGAGCCTTTGTTACTTTACAAGCTTTGTTCTCGGAAACCTAGGGCCCTCTAGCTTACACTTTTAACACATTAAGCTATCCTAGTGTTTTTAAAACTTTTTCGATATCGTTAAAGAGGTTTACAGATCTTCAAGAGGATAAAAGTTTGGAGTTATGCTTGAGTATTAACTTAACACAAAATACTCGTGCGTATAAATAGTAGGTGATGTTTGAAATCTCATATGATTTAAACTACCCTTAGAAATAATATCTAAGTAGATTTTAATCTAATTGTTAATTTTATATGTCTTTTTTTTAAATTTATGTATAATGTGGAATCTCAATAAAGGATTATTGTTATTAGATTTCAAATAATCAACTTTTCTTCTTTACCGTTCGTAATATAGGAATGTGATATTATATATTCTCGGGTTTAGGTATCCTTACTATCAAATGAATTTAATCTAGCCTCAATGCCTTAGTCATATCCAACTATTCACCAAAAATAAAATATTCAGTTAATATTTTTTATTCCAGTCAAAGAAAGTCTGCCATTTTTACTACAGACTTTTACTTTCAACGCTTTTTCAGCTTGTCCTTTCACAGTGTAAGTAAACAGTCCGTTTATCGCATTACACATTGGGATCTTGTTACGAGAGGCAAAACGGGATTGTTTCCAATCTGAGTCACTCGCTACAAACGCTTGGGTCCGACGTTATGGCTCACAATAAACAGAGTGCGGAGGGCTACCCTTTAAGATTTAGAGGAAGGGGTAAGCGCTTTATTTTATTTTCGCACCCTATGAAACAAACAATCAGGGAGCCTTCCACTTTTATGTCTGTCGCGGAGAATTCTTGTTGGAAATGTTGTGTGTTACGTTTAAGACGGCACGAACAGCAATGGGTAGGTTAGTACGTAGTATTTCAATTTATGAAACTGAATGGTAAATTTTTTTAAAGTTTAAATAAAAAATTCATTCATTTCATAAGGTTTAATAAAATATAATAATTAAGATTTTTGTCTTTGCATAGAGTATATTATGATTTTTGTTTTTGGGGAACTATTTTTGTTTTTAATTTACAGTTACGGTACTTAGAATTAAATACACAGTTACTGTACTTAGAAATATACTAAATAAAGATTAATTTCACGTCTTGTAACTTTGTACACTAACAAACCCCACCACACAGCCAAAATTCTTAACTTAATTTCTCCATTTCTGTTCGGAGCTGGTTCCATACTCCACACACACGAAAAATGATTAATCATTGATGGTATTCCTAACTAGTGGTCGTGCTCCGGGACGCCATCTATCTCTTTGGGGAAGAGCAATCCATTGATTGCTTATTTATGACTCTGACGGGCTTTGCGTCGGCTCCTCATAAATAAGTCCATACCAAAAGTTTCTGGTCATAAATCTAGGAGCGGGCTCTATTATGTATGAGGCCATAAGTGGTGTACTCGGGGTTTGAGATGTATCTGTATGATATAATTAAGAAACAGTCATATCTAAATAAATTTGTTGTGCGGCCTATCGAGTTGTGTGCATAATGATAAAACTTAACAAAGAATTACAGTATTAACTAAAGAATTACAATTTTGTCAATCAGAAATAAGAACATAAATTGCAAAATAAATTAGTATGTATCTAGAGTAATGTTTACAATAAAGTTTATTTTAATTTTATTTATGTGATAGTTGTGAATTTAAGTCATTGAACAAATACGTAAATCTAGGATGATTATTTCGTAACATACATCAAGATATTTATCACGGCAATCCTGCTTTACTTCAACTATCAAATTTGAATGAAGTTTAATAACTAACGGGACTTATCACGTGAGTTTTTTATAATAAAATTACCTGTATTAACCCGACGTTTCGGCTACGTTGCAGCAGCCATGGTCACGGTGTATGATGTTCCAACAGGTGTAGTAATTGTAAAAAAAATTAAGTTTATAACTTAAGATTTATTGTAATATAAGTACGTACAAAATTTCATGATCATTTCATTAATATTTACTTTTTATCAGCGATTCCACCACTATTGACAATTTCGATTTCTTCTTCCGTTGGAGTGTTTTTCCTGTATTTGGGTGGCAAATCTATGTCCGAGACATCAGGCCCCGATGACATCTGGAAAATAGTTAGTAGCAAATTGATTTAAACTCAGTTAAACCTACCTGAACTTCGAACAGGTAATAGCTATTGCTTGTCAATGGTGACATGGCTAACCTGTCTCATTGATTGTCACGGGTAGACTGACGTTTCATATTGACGTATACATGACCATGGCTGCTGCAACGTAGCGGAAACGTCGGGTTAATAAAGGTAACTTTATTATATAAAAACTTACGCGATTAGTCCCGTAAGTTTATTAATCAAGAGTATAAATCGCGGATCTCTTAAAACTACATTGATTACTGACTATTTGGTCAACACGTGGGTTCAAGGTGGCCATAGAATTGCTACCTTCGCAAATGTGGAGTTGGACACCTGAACCTCTGACTACTCCGCAAGGGTTAATGATCGTGAATGTATTTGTCTTTGTCAGTAAATCCCTACTTGAAATAAATTAGTGAAGGACCATCATAACTTCGATGGTAATGCTAAATGTAACTGAGAGAAATTTATGTTTGGATTTAGGTTAGTTTTTAAAAACCTAAAAACGGAAGGGGAAAAGTATACATACATACACATCACGCCTGATTCCCTGTAGAGGTGTAGGCAGAGATCACGGATCCCAATTCGTCCCGATGCTGACAGACCACATTCACTTCTTTATGACAATCATATATCTTCTTATACACACTCGGCGGTTATATGTACTCCTAACGTCACCCTTTTTCATTATAGCGTCTATCTGACTATTATGTGTCTTAGTGGGGATAATCCAAATGATAAAATAAGAAAAGGTGGTTATATGAATGTAAATAATAAAACTTGTTTACCTGAATTTGTGACGCCTGTCTGGGTGAATTTTGTGGTGTTCTACTAGTTACTGAATGTGAAGAAACATTTCCTTTTCCCACCCTCTTACGAGTAGCACCACCATATCGGAACTTTATAGTCGGGATTCGAAATAATGTCCTACTGAGTAGTACCATTTCAAATATTCGCCGTTCAGAATACTCAAATCAAAATAATCATAGTGAATTAATTGATGAGTTATCGTGAGTGAATTAATTCACTTCAATTTCGGTCAATTTTGTTAGTAAGATCTATGGATCTGCCATGGACAAATATTATGATAATTTTGCTTTTTATAGACATTGTTATGGTAGCAACAGAATTTACAAATGACTCTCACTTTATAATCGCGAAAATAGTAGAGAGATCAAAACGAAATTTTTCGTATCATTTGTTGTGATCAGGATAGGAAAAAGTTTAATATTTATGATTAATAATTAACGGGACTTATCGCGTAAGTTTTTATATAATAAAATTATCTTTGTTAACCCAACGTTTCGGCTACGTTGCAGTAGCCATGGACACGGGCAGACTCACAGATAAGTCCCGTTAATTATAATTAAACATGAGTATAAATCGCGAATCTCTTAAAACTATAAGTTTAATATTTGACAAGCAGTAAAGATAATCTTTTCAAACCCCAAACCGGTATGGTAAACAAATGTTGTACACCACGTATCTATTAGAATGCGCACTAAAATGAAACGGAAATAAAAGTGACGATAAAGCCAAGCTCCAGTCAAACGTTGAATGTCAAAGTGCATTCGCAACCATGGCGGCCCACTGATAAACATTTCAAACTTCACTCTCAATTCGCCGCCAGTTTTTATTCCTCCTTTTGTTGCCCAATTTATCTCTTTGTTGGCTTAATACTGGGGCAACAAGCAATCCGAGCGTTGTTTAATCGTACGCGTTTTTTATTTTGAATATTGCTGTGGGATTGATAACGGAACTGGTTTATTATTTTTACAACCAAACCATAAGAGTGTTTAGATATTCATTACGTCCAGAAAAACATGGCTCACGTATGACAGAAAGACAGTTGTTTATATACTACACATACGTTACAAGTCACAATACAATAAGATCTAGTACCGTCCGCTCCAAGGATACTCAGTAGCGCTGGTCTTCCGCCAGCACCCTTCCTTCTGGCTTTGCTCTACTTTTAGCCTTTGTGTTTGTTCTCTTTATTTATTATTATGCGTTCTCTGAGTGATCATGCGCTTGTCTGTTACTAATTTTGTTTATTGACGTCATTCAATGTAGTTTTCATAGCACATATTGAGTATAGTTTTTTTTATAACTAAATCAATTTTTCAAACCCAACAATCCAAATATCAACACAATTATCAAATATAACAAAACATGCCTCATTTTAATAGGCTCAATCCAAAGCTATAATACTGATGTAAAGTAAACTCCACTCGTGGTTTGAGTGTTCCTAAATAGAGGAATGGCAAGCGAGTGCATGAGCTGCGATTCAACATTTTTCCACTACGTTAAGAGATTGTTGCCAACTCACTTGCTCTGATTTTGACAGGAGTGCACGCGAGATTTATGAGCTTTGGGCTTAGCTTTATGACTACATTATGTGTTTTAAATGTTAGGACAAACAAAAGTTACACGCAATTTAAATTTATTTTTTTTTTAATTTTGGCAAATAACACTTGTTTCATAATAAACTTTTTGTTTTTCTGCAAAACTATAATAGAATATAGTGTAAATAGATGACTTTCATAATGTTACTAAATAACATACAAAGTATACACTTACAAATACACACTTAAATCTATTAAACGCCATTTTTTAGATCCGCAAAACTAACCTACAAACAACATTGACAATCTTAACAGTCACATTATAACCACGAGACATGGAAATATACGAACAAATTCACTTAAGCTCAAACATTTGCTTCTAAAATTCCCTTGCCTACCACGTAAGTATAGACATATCAAACCCCAAGAGAGCAGAGCCCATAATAAAGTAAGTGACCGATCGCCACTTGGGGACTAGGTGGAAAGTAATTGGAGTCGTCCATTCGCTCCTTCGAAGGCTGGTGTTAGATAAACCTGTACGTAGATTAGTTAATGGACTATTGTTCACTTGTGTATGCATAGGGGTAAGGGGTAGTGATAGCGATAATTTGCGAGCAACTATGTTGGGTGTAGTAACAAGCCGCTATTTTGTCATCAAATTTATTATTAATCAATTTTTAAATAGGTTGTACTACACCATTTTTCATATACTGTTTTAAACATATATAAAAAAATAAACTAGGAAGGAGATGGAGAAAGTAGAGGAGTAGTCAAAAATACCTTTCCATACTTGTACATGATGGTTCTCAATTTGTATGTAGTTATACGTATATAGTAGTATGTATACCTTTTCCAGGTTTGAACATTCATACTTTTTACGGTAACGTGCTAATTACAAAACCATCATACCATTTAAATTAATCATTTACAGAGAAAAAAGTGTGTATGTACATCTACAGGTATATTTAGACTTTGATATGCCTGTATTACATACTACCAAGAAAAGGCCTACCGGAATCCGACAACAACTGAAGAAGCGAGCGCAAGTAATTCCACAACAGCCTCAGAAGTTCAAACCGAATATTCCAGAGCGGGCCACAATTATCTCGCAAAGCGATGTTCAGAAGTGCGGAAGTTCCGTCCTATTGAGGCTTCTCGTTGTAAACACGACTCATTGTGACGAGAAATAAAAGGAGATTATTAAAAATACGACCTTTTGGCCTGGAAAACGAGATGACTTCGAGAATTTCGACTCGTTTGTGGGTTTTATTTGATGTCTTGCTTTGGTTTTAAGAAAAATAAAGGTCCTGAATGCGGTCGCTTTTGGGCTAATCAAACGCATGGGTAATCGTTGTTGGTATAGTGAAGTCATGTGTTTTCCAATTTTGTTCAGATACATATAAGACATGACAAGCATAACTGTATGCCGAAATACAGTTTAACCAGCCTGGTTAAAATACAGAAGTATTATGGAAAATAGAATTGAGTTACCTTGAATAAAAAAATATTAGATTAGATACTACATACATACATGTAGTATATGTAAATGATAGTGTAGTTTTCAAAAAAGCTTTTCCATACTGGTGAATACTTTATTCAGGTACTAGTGACTTCATCAACGTATTCAATACCTATTTGTTGATAAAGAATAAAAGTGTGGAGTCTAAACATCTAGTTTGATATCACATCTAAATATCTCGTTCGGTAGATCATAATTTCACAACCAATCATGTTATTTTACGTTCACTCCAATCAAATTCGGTATCAAAACACTGCCCATATTTGTGGGTAAATAGTGAAACAAAAATCCTTTGACTGGTGGCAAATTAAGTTGATTTAAGCCTGTCACACGGTTGAGTAGCCATCATCGGGCGACAAACGCCACTCGCTAGTTTGAACCACAGAAATGGGAATGAAATAGAGTATCTGCTATAAAATAATACTGATAATGTATTAAAATGTTACTACTGATTTGACAGATAATGCTATATAAATGTGTTTCGAAGATAAATGTGATGCGAATGTGAGATTTGAATTTATGAGTGTATAAATTCTTCTTCATTCTGACTGATTCTGATATCTCTTAGTTCATTTGCAGTTACCAACTAACCTTCTCATGCGTGCTCTTAAGAATAGTGTCTACAATATAATCTGTATATAAATTATATTGAAATAGAATAATGCAATGTAAAAATCATTTCAATATTACGGAATAAGTAGGAATAAAATGTACAGTGACATCGAAACCACTATTCAGACATAAATATGTTTTCCTATAAAAGGGTGGGCATCACGGATATACAGCTTTATTGTCAGTCATATAATTAATATATTCTTATAAAAATGTAAAACCTGGTACAAAAATCATTTACATACAACTTTGCATTTTCAATACTAAAAGTAAATCGCATCTATAAATACATTATCGTATAAAATAATATATATTCCACTCCTGTATTGCGCCACCTCATTATTTCAATAAACACGTGGAACACAAAAAGAGATTTACATTCATCTTTCCTGTTAGATCATCAGGTATCCTCTTGACTTTCACATTCTATTTTTGTTAAAGCTTTGTTCATATATCACCTATAAATAATATAGGCGAATCTTAAACGAAAATAAATATAAATCCTGGTTGTGGATTTAAATCAATATTTGAGTAGCCAATTAAAGAGCTTCCGTATGAACAATGATGGTATTTTATTTTATTTATTGAGATTATTTCGTAATGATTTTGTCTCGTGAATGTAAAAGCTACAATTGTTTTAAGTATGGAGAAAATTTTACGATGGTAGATCCGTACATACATGCGCTTCACGACTTATATATTGGGTGTATACACCCTTTTCGTTATTGTGGCGGGGTAGTTAGATGTAAAGATGGTAGGTATTTTCTACAATTTTATTGAGTAATGACTTTGCTATCAATGTTCTACTTACTTAAATAATATGTAATGTAGTGTTATATAATTAGCTCTGGCAAATGGTATTTAAGTCTATTCGGCAGACATTTCCTTTTACAAATATTATTGCAAACATATTTATGCATCACGGCATTATTCCTTAACGTGTAACTTAAACTTAAAAGTTTGTAATCTGTAGTTATATTAAACCCACCGTCAAGCAGATTTTTAGTTACCCAACGTGGCCAGTATTATTCTATGTCACCATACACAGTCAGGTATTAGGTCCTATGCGCTTGCATATTTGCATTCAAGAACACTAAAGCGCACTTCTCACGGATAGCATTCCCCCGAGAAATTAGTGCAAAGTCCAACGGATGCGGTTGGGACCTGCGCATATTAAAAAGAGGCCAGTTCAATTACCTGGTAGGAAAGTCAATTTCAATGACTATATATATTCCTTACTGATAAATGTAAATTTTGTGATGAGTCACGTTACGTTTACACTATCTGAAAATACAACTAAAAACCACTCATATTTATTCCTATTACATAGATACACATCACGCCTAATTCCCTGTAGAGGGGTAGGCAGAGATCACGGATCCCCATTTGTCCCGATTGATTCATTCATTCCTATTATCTATGTTAACAGGGGACAGGTTAGATGTGACAAAAAATTCTTGCAATAATACTTTTACACTTTTAAAGGATTAAAATGCATCTGCCGACGTTATTCGATGATATTTCTATGATAATTATAGTTTTAAAATAGAATAATTGATTTAGTTACTACCTTGTTAAATTATTTACTTCATCATATAACATCTCAGAAGACAGGAAAGTTAATTAATTAAGGGGTAATGAACACTATTATCGAGTGTGCTGCGACATCAAGCTCAGTAAGTAATGAGATTCATTTTGATACATCACGAAGCGGAGAAATGTATTTCTATATTGATAACGAAGTTTGTATCAAGAAATATTTCCATAAAATTTTCCTTATTATATTGTTGGTGAAAAAACCAAATCATTATTTTATGGTTCTGTTATTAAAAATGCCTGAATCATAATAAAATATTCGTATATTGTTATGCATATCTCAGAAAATAAAAAAACAAAGACCCTATGTTAAATTACCATCAGTTATAACTTTACCAAAACTTAAATGTAAGTATGTCATACAGTAAATGTCTTAAACCAATATCCATAGTACCTACGTATCCTGACAGACCATTCTCGCTTAATTGACACTCACACTCGGCGGTTGTAGGTAATTCTAAAGTCATATTTTTTCAATATGATTATCTGGCTGTCATATGTTACATAGTACATTATGCGGAAGAATGATCGTAGATTGACAAAAGGAATATATGTGGGTGAAGCCAGAGCGGTTCCGTAGGGCCCGGCCCAATCAAGCACGACAGTCAGTCATCATATTGAAAAACGGCGACGTTAAGAATAACTATAACTGCCGACTATGTTTTAGGACATAAATGAGTGTCAATGAAGAGTGTCTCTACAGGGAATCAGGCGTGATGTATATGTATGTATGTATGCATCATCGTTTCATTAGATTCAAAAATCATAGAGGAAATATCTAGTAAAAAGTAACGTTTCCATTGAAAATAAATCCTGTGAGTAAACTGGACTGCGCTTTGAAAACACGCACTGGATGTAAATAAAGCAAATCAAACAAAAGTGAACCACTGGCTCTAATTAGCTAGTCAGTGAAATATTCCGAAAACTAATTTCCATCTACAAACTGAAACTAATGAATTTTCTTTGAGAACTTTTCCTGGTTTTTAATCAACGAGGAACTATGTTTGTGAATTTGACTTTCGTTCATACTTTTGAGCGCAGGAATTCTGAATAGATGTTAGGTGCTTCTAGGAATTTATATATTTTTAATCATACTCATAAGATAGAATTTCACATTTAACAAGCTATAATTACATACATACGCTTGAATCAATTCTCTAAATGATTATAAAATATTGAATAGTATGTACTTAAAATCCCCCAAATCACATATAATTTGTTCTGATACCAGTTTTTCATTAAAAAATATTTATTTTATTAATTGTGTCATTAATGTACACGCCTGTATAGATTATTATTTCTTAAATGATTCCAGTTTTCTCCTCACTCATAATAACACAAAAGCACCAAAACAGTTTTATTTTGGCTAAATACATGTTACATATATGAATCTAACATAGGTAAAAAAACACGGTCTACCCAACGCTCGTCCAAATTTAATTTCAAGTTCACACTGTTATTTATTTCCAAACCACTCACCAAAACAAGCATTCCGACGTTCACACAAAAAGTTGTGAACAAAAAGTTTTCAGTGTAGTGTTCGGAATCGAATATTTATGGGGCTGTTAATATTTGTTCGGGGAGCACTGTCAACCAGATCGCAAATTCATTTTGGCCGGCTGCTGCGGAATTAGTTTCGGTTTTTATGCCACCACATTTACCTTATGAAGCTTAAATTATACTCAAATATTTTTATTCAACATAAGTACAGTACATACTGTAATGTATATGTATCGTCCATTTATTATGTTGACCTGTGTCTCCACAATTGGAGTTTGTTAATTAATACACATAGTATACTTTCCACCAGATAGACGTTAGTTTAAATTATACACTGACGAAGTGGAGTTACGAAGTTTGCAGAAAACTTAACTGCTGTAAAAAGCGCAATGAAATTAATTTCAGGTTCTTTTAGAATTCTTCTGAAATTCCTGACTAATAATTTTCTTACTCATTATTTTCAGAGCCAAGCATACTCATTTTATCATATTACATATTTTACAACTGAGACGATATAAACCTCAAAGCTTTAAATGATAAAAGTGGAATCAGAAATTATATATTCAGGACATCTCATCGAATCCGATTCAACAAATCAAATTTCATAGCTCAAGGAATAATTTTTAACGGGTCTTTCGAGAAATTGTACGAGAAAGTTCCTTCCTTACTAATTCCATTCAAAAGTAGGGAAAATAAAAGAGAGAAACATCTCTTTGACTGCAACAGGGTTCGAGCAAAAGTTGATTCAAAGTTTGTCTGTGCTCAGTACCTTTTGCACTTTTATTTGACAAACTGAATTTATACTTATTTTGAAACTGTTATTTAAAATAACGACGGTTTATTCAGATAATAAAACTGAGCATTAAAATCTTCCTATACTTTACCTTGTATGGAGATTAAATGTGTGTATGTTGTTTAAGATTATTAAATGTCAACCCTGAACTACTTCTTTAATATCCTTCACAAATAGTGCGCTGGTTTTTTGTCAAAATAACGTACAAGTTTTAACACGAAAAGATTTGTGGATAAATGGCTTCTAAAATTAATGAGTATCCAGAACAGTCAAATTGCATCATCTCCTCAACGACAGTAACTTGTTTCAAAACAAAAGAAGCATATTTTTTGCAATCATCTTTTATTTGCCGCCATAATGGGCCGTGTTACAGCCAAAAAACCTTAATAGGGTGGCTTTTCGGCTTCTCTGAACAACATTTTGCGAGATAATTGTGGCTTAATTTGTTCTCGAAATATTCATTTTGGAGCTTATTTTCAAACGTTATTGTGTTTCATTCTATCAATTATTTTTATCTATCAATGAATACATTATGTTGAATTCTTTTTATATACATACTTGTATGCACTCTGCTCGTAAAATCATCTGTCGTAAGCCGGTATTAAAGACGATCATTTATGGAAGACTGTTAGGCCATCATTCAATAGAGTTTTTTAACTTTCAATGAGTGATACTGATGATCCTTATGTTGAACAAAAAGAATTACATTTCATTTCAGTCCACTCACATATGGTCCCTTTCGTTGCCTCAAAAAATCACTACATAGTATAAAACAAAGTTGCTTTCTCTGTCCCTATGTCCCTTTGTATGCTTAAATCTTTAAAACTACGCAACGGATTTTTATGCGGTTTTTTAATACGAGTAGATAAAGTGATTCAAGATGAAGGTTTATATGTATAATAAAATCCATTAAATAGTGGAGTAGGCTATATATTTTATACCCGTGCGAAGGGTCACTAGTAAATAATAAAAAGCTGCTAATTATCATCTTTGATTATTTAACCGAAAACCAAACCAAAAATACAAGTACAGAAATCCTATTATCTACTGTATCGAGAAAATGTGGAACCAATATAACAAACGAAAATAAAGATGTTTACCATCATTATTATCCTTTAGAGATTTGTTCTTTTGGCATTTATTCAGCTGAAAAGAGAAAGGTAATGGCCGGAAACCTCAGGCGGAAGCGCTCGCATGTAATTGCTTAGAAAATGATACAGTGCACTCGTAGCAACATTCGTAGTATGTGAAAGCTAAATACGAACACATTGATATGTTTTTCATGAGATTTTTTGCTCCTTATTAGGCTTAGATATGAAATGAAAATAATGATCGTATAGATACGATTTTGATACATAGGCTTTTTATGTAATTCATCAGGTTATTTTAATAATTATAGATCTATTTCAAGATGCCAGAGTTAGTATTTGGAAGTATGACCACCTGGATAATTAAATGTAATTTGAACCTGATATTAATCATTGTAAAGACACCTACTTATCAAGCTTTATCGAGTCAAAAAGAATCGTAGATCTCTAAATTTTCTGTAATGTAATGCCAGCCAAATGCATTACAGGTAAGAAGTTGTTTTTTAAATTCATTTAGATTCAATATTAAAATTCTAAAGTAGCATCAAAATAGAAAACGTGAAGCTCTAAGAACACTTCCGTGAGATCGGGTTGATTTTATCACCTGAGTAACACACAGGTAAGCTTCGTAAGGCTCTTGATTCAGCTTTTAGGCTTATGGGAACAATGTGCTAATAATTGATTAAATATAAAACTGATCTGAATATAAAACATCTGACATAATAAATAAATAAAATATGGAAGTATTTATTGAAAACAACAAACAACTGAAAATAATAAATTAAATGAAGGAGACCTATGTATATTGTATTCAACAATTTCTAACAAGTTTTACTGAATATAACTATTTGTGCTACTACTTGTAAATTGAATTCTTTATTGTTCGCAATTCATTATTCTTCATATTATTATATATTTCATTTGATATTTAGTGTACAATATACAATTAGCCCTCTAACATGCCTAAAAGGACATCTTAAAATGTATTCTTGTATGTGCATTAGTAGAATCTAGCTACTAGATTGACATTCCTCTCACACGGTACATTCAATTTTCTCACTTGGAACCTCGTAAAGTAAATGCACTCTTTAGAAAACCTATATAAACCATTTAGACTGGGCTAAACAAATCTAGAGAAGAATACTGGTTTCCTTTCGTCTAGGACTTAAAGGTGGGAAATAAAAAACATTTTAAATAAAAAAAGTTCCCAATTTATAACTGGTAGCAAAAATAATGGACATTTTCAATAATTTTAAAGTATATTAATGTACTTTTTTAAGTGTTTGTTGTTCTTTTGTTTTGTATGACAACATTTTATTATTAAGGAAGAGACGGTGTTTAGATTATTTAAGAACAATTGCAATATATTGGCATTTAAATGGAACTCTGACAAAGATTTTTACATGAACTAAAACCTCTACACATATAGCCCTTTAGCATTCTAAATTGAAAACTTGTGTTAAATCTTTATTTCGTAATATATTATATGTAAACGCATCTAAACAAAATATTAAAATAAAAATAAAATCAGAGGGTATGCGACTTTAAAAACTAGTGTACGTGTTTTAGATGAGCTCTATAAATTAATTCCGAAATATTTTAAATCGCTTTTAATTTTGTTGTCTGTAGTTTCATGTATTTAGTGGATAGTTTAAAATTTAGTAATTGTTAAGTGTATAGGTGTTGTGTGTGAAAAATCAGTTTAACGTATTAATTTTAAAAATCAAAAATTCAGTTTAGTGTCGGATACATTTATTAAGCTTTTGAAAATGAATTGTGAGGCGTGCAAAACGGCGGTTGTGGGCGAGGAGGTGTTGGTGTGCGTGCTTTGCAGCGCACCCTTCCACCACGGCTGCGTCGGGATGTCGGCGGCGCGGTACGCGGCCTCGCTCGAGGTCCTGCGCCGCACCTGGCGGTGCCCGCGTTGTGACAATGTCACCGTGGGCCGGCGCCGCGCCGATGACACCCCGGTGCGCAGGCAGCACGATCCCGTCGACATGTCCTGCGAGGACTTGGACTGCTCGGCGCTCGGGCAGACGGCTCCTGGCGTGCCCCTCACTGCGTCGCCCCCGGCGGCCGCGCCCGTCACGCTTGTGGCCATCGCCGCCTTGCTGGATGCTCGGTTGGCGGCGAGCGCCGAGCGCTTCGATGCGTGGCTGGAGGCCAGCCGGGTGCAGCTCGCCGCCGAGCTCGAGAGCAGGCTGGTGCAGGCGGTGGCGCAGCGCGTCAAGGCCGAGGTGGCCTCTGCGCTCGCGGCCCTCGCGGACGAGCAGCACGCCATGAAGGCCGACATCGCCAGGTTTGGCGCCCAGGTGTCTGCTCTCGGTGACGAGAACCGCCGCTTGCATGTTGAGCTGGCTGCGTTGCGGGCGCGACCGGCCGAGTTGTCGGCCCCGGTCGAGCTCGTCGAGTCCGTCCGACGGCTGCAGGACCGGCTCAACGAGGCGGAGCAGGCCGGACTGGTGTGTGACGTGGACGTGGCGGGTGTTCCGGAGCACAAGGGTGAGAGTTTGCAGCACATCGTCCTCACCATCGCACAAAAGGCGGGCGTGGCACTCGAGGCGCGCGATATTGCGGAGGTGTCGCGAGTAGGGTCTGCGCGCTCGCAGTTAACTGAGCGTGGGAAAGAAATTTCCGACGAGACTGCGCCTGCGCGCCCCTCCGCATCCCCTCTGAGGCCGCGTCCCATCGTCGTGAAGTTTGTGCGACGTGACATTCGTGACGAGTTGCTGTCAGCTGTGCGCAGCGTGTGCGCCGCGGCATCGACACCACCGGCATTGTGGATGCTGGCAAGCCCAGCCGCATCTACGTGAACGAGCGGCTCACGAAGGCGAACCGGTTGCTGTTTGCGAGGGCTAGGGAGCGCCTGCTGCGCACCTTTCGCTGGCAGTCGGTGTGGGTGCGCCAGGGCCGCGTGTACGCGCGCCGCGACCCCACCAGCCGGCCGCTGCTGCTGCGGAGCCTGCAGGCGCTGGAGGAGCTCAACGACACCCGCGCGGCACCCGCCCAGTGACGGAGATGCCTTATTGTATTGTGAATGTGGAATGTTTGTTATCGTGTTCGTATTGTTAACTAGTTTATGTCATGATTATTATGTTATGTTTATGAGTTATTTTTCTTTTGTTTTGAGTGTTGTATGTTTGTTATATACGCTGTATGTACTTTGGTTAGGTTCGGGTATGACTTGCGCATGTTATACCGTGGTTTGGAAGCACAACATGTATATTATTTATTTATGCAAGTTTATACTTTATATTTTATATTACACTTATATACACACTATTCATACCCATTACTTATACTTCAACTATATCTTATTACTTTACATTTATATTATAACGCTGACATTTTATATGTGTCATCAAAAACTATTGTTTATTTATTATGGATTTCTAGTATATAATCTGTTATTATATGTATATTACTTATGCTATTTATATATACTTGCACTCAGGTACATGTCTTATGATTTAATATTTTTATGTCCGTTGCTCGTGTGGTTTTGCTGTGGCATGGCGACGCGGTGGTGCGCTTCACTTAAATACAATATTCATTTTATATTGACTATTAAAACACATACTAATGACTAAGCAAAAGTTTTTGAAAATTGGACTGTTCAATGCTGGGTCGCTGAACACTAAACACGAGGAGCTCGAGGCCGCGGTGGCGGACCTAGACCCGTGCCTGCTGGCGGTGAACGAGACCTGGCTCCGAGGCCGCGGCAGCGCCGGGGCACCGCGGCTCCCGGGCTACCGCCTCTCGCACATTCCGCGGCCGCCCGGCACCAGGGCGCGCGGCGGCGGGGTGGGCTTCTACACTAAGACATGCTTGAGGGCTACAGTGCTGCGTCATCCGTCGTCCCATCCCACCGTGGAGCAGATGTGGATCAAGGTCTGCATCGGCTCCGTGGGGGTGTTGGTGGGCACCGCCTATCGGCCTAGCTGGATTGACGCAGACACATTCTTTGACGCTTTGACAGAAACTATGACCACATTTAACTCATACGAACATATAATTCTTTTAGGTGATTTTAATATTAATATTTTGGACTCGCAATGTGCTTTTACAAAGAAACTTATGACATTTTTAACTACGATGGGACTTAGTAACACGATCAGTCAGCCAACACATTACACAAATCACAGTGCGACTCTTATTGACTTGATCTGTTGCCAGTCCTCAACTCGAATTATTGACTCTGATGTGATTCACATACCGGAATTAGGTGGCCACGCTATTGTTACCACGACAATAAAAATAATTAAGCCTAAACGGCTCAAGAAAACCTTACTATGTCGGGCCTACAAACAAATTGACATAAATAATTTTAATGAAGACTTGAGACAAATTGACTGGACTGTGATACACCGACATAACACTGTAAATGACATGATAGTGCAATTTAATGCTTTGGTGACTATGCTGTTCGACCGACACGCACCACTTACACTCTACACATTCAACTCACAACACACACCGTGGCTTACAAGCAATCTCAGGTATTTGATGCAATTGAGGAACAAAGCACACAATAAATACAAACACACTAAACTTGACCTTCATTTGCAAGAATACAGAGGCCTGAGGAAGTTTGTACATACTTGCATGCACACAGAAAAGAAGGCTTATTTTGAATTTCACATAAACACACAGTTAAATACTCCCAAACTTCTTTGGAAAACTCTTAAGAGTTCTGTTGCGGACTTTAAGCCCAAACAGGACCTTCCACCACATTTCGACAACCCGAACACTATTGCACTACACATCCTGGACACTCCTGGTCCGACCTCGCCTCCGCCTGCTCTGCTCCACACATTTCATACAAGTCGCTATGGCTCGGCAACCTTTGAATTGCATCCGGTGAGCGAGGCGTTCGTGGCTAGGGTGATCGGGTCTATCAAGAGTAACGCCGTTGGGTCTGATGGGGTCTCAAGGGACATGGTGCATCTGATGTTGCCGGAGATACTCGAAACCATAACGCAACTTGTCAACGCTTCAATCTCGTCAGGTACTTACCCGGATACGGAAAACGGCGTCCATAAAGCCAATACCTAAAATTGACGACCCGGTTGATGTCTCCGACCTGAGACCCATCAGTATATTGCCCTATCTATCGAAGATCCTTGAGAGGGTGGTACATGGACAAGTGACAGAATACATACACAAACACAATATCTTACCGCTGTATCAATCTGGGTTTCGGAGACAGCATAGCACCACCACTGCATTGATGGACGTATTTGACAATATTTTGACAAATGAGGACAACCATAACGCTACAATACTTGTGCTACTGGACTACTCTCGTGCTTTTGACTGTTTGAACATTGACCTGCTTCTGGCAAAAATGACTTACTATGGCTTTAGTAACTTAACAATTGAATGGTTTAACACATACCTAAACGAACGTAAACAAGTAGTTTCATTGACAAGGCCAGATGGTACCATAATACACTCGACTGTTCACACGACTAGTAGGGGAGTCCCACAGGGCTCTATCCTTGGTCCGTTATTATTTATTTTATACACCTCTGACATTGCACTACACATAACTAACTGTAAATATCATATCTATGCCGATGACATTCAACTCTACACACATATTGACATTAATAACTTTGACTCTGCCATAGAAGTACTTAATGACGACTTAAAACGAGTATATGACTGGTCGGTTGACAACTGCCTCGTTCTCAACCCTGCCAAGACCAAGTACATGGTGCTGAGCAGCCAGCGGGTGGTGTCCAGAGTTTTATCGCGGCAACCGAAGATTAATATTGATGGCGTTGTCATTGGCAGGGTTGAGGAGGCTCGAAGCCTGGGCGTCGTGGTGGATAGTGGGATGCGTTTTGAGAAGCACGTCTCGCAGCTGGTTTCTGCATGTTTTTATCGCTTGAGGGTGTTATACCAGAGTCGGGCGTTTTTGAGTGTGGACGGCGTACGGCCCGTGCCTTTATAAGAAAACGCGTAGACTTTTACAACGTGTACAAAATGCGTGCGCCCGGTACTGCTTTCCCATCCCACCCCGAACCCATGTTTCACCGTACCTAAATACTTCTGACATATTAAATATTGAATCTCGACAAAAACTGCTACTCAGTTGCTTACTTTTTGACATTATTCAAAACAAACAACCGTAATATTTATTTAGGAAACTGACATGGCGATCCCAGCAGCATACATCGACCCGTGCTTGTGTACCGCCGCTTGTTCTGCCTCGCCATCGCACCACCGCTTTTAGGGGAGCTTTTAGGTATGCCGCCTCCAAATGTTGGAACAATATTCCCCCACCCATAAGACAATTATCCTCCAAACCTAAATTTAAACGATATCTCCGGGAACATTTGCTCTGCCAGCAGGAGGAGGCGGGTGCTCCTTCTATTGCCCCTCGGACACTTAATTTATAATACATCATATATCATTTTAATTTTTTTATATTATATAAATAGATCTATATTACTTATACTAAACCTTATTATAGAATAATTCCGTTTTTAAATCTTTGCATATGCTATCCACTCACATGTTATCATATATTATTTCTATGTATATTAATTTATTCACGTAGCACTCTATTTAACTATTCTCTTTAAAATATAAACGTTGCTCTCCAGTGGTTCTGACATAAAACCAGCGTTGCGTTTGCCACCAGACGCAACATACCCAGCTGAGTTAGAACCCTTTTGCTGCGACAATGACATGCGCAAGTTATACCCCTTAGTTTGTAAGTTCTTTTTATTGTAAACGATTTATATTGTGTATGTTTTTGTGGCCGTAAATAAACACTTTTTATTATTATTATTATTAAAATATAATAATTTCAACATTTTTTTTTTAATCTAATCAAAATATAGCAACCGACACTAGTTTCACCATTATGCACCAATAATAATCAGTATTCATATTTATTTTTCATACTCAGGTAAGATAAACCGGTGCATTACTTAATGGACACAAACTTGGCGGAGGTAAAAGCCATGTAGCTCGGGGACTGGGCGTCACTTTGGGAACTTTGAAAAATTCCTGCAGTTTGCTAGAGTTTAACTTCATAACTACGACTCGAGCAAACGAGATATTCTGAGAAATCTTAGCTTGAAAAAGGGTTTGCTACGGATTTTACTTTGGGATACATTTATTACAAGTATACAGAGTTTGTGTATGCCTTTGGAAAATGATAAGCCTCATCCTGTTGTCCTCTTGTTATTTGATATATTAGCTTATGACAATGAAAAGTAGTAAATACGTAATCATAATGGCTTTTGACGAGAGATAGCCATGTCTAATCTATTCATAATCACTCGCACCGTAAAATATAGATACATGTATTACGTCCTTTTCCAAAAAAGCATGCTTATACGATTGTGACTTTTTGAGGGAAATAGAATTCCACTATCTCCGTTAACCCTTTCTATGAAAGCAAGGGCTCGATGGTTGATGGATGGATGGTAAATACAAATGTATACATATGCATTCATTACCATCCAACTTATCGGTTGTTGGTCTTTGTTAGCTCGAAACCCACTTATAACCTGATAAACGTGACAAATTGAAAATAATATTGCCGTATACAGATATTATATCTACAAATACCGAAGTTTCCTCTCGGTGTTTTCCCTCAGCGTATAACTGAAAATATCATAAACTAAAGATAGTTAATTATAAGAAAACCTACAAACAATTACCATATTTATTAAAGATTCATACGCTCATTAAAATTTCCTATCAAAAGCCATAACCAAAGCTAATATCACCGTTAAAAAGCATTAAAATATATGAAGACTCGCACCGCGTGCTTTAACACGTACTTCGCGAGTATTAACAGTTCCCGTCCAACTTTTAACATTAACACAATATGCCGCCTCGCCGTTAAATAGAGATATATTACAAGAAAAGTGATCGTCTTATGCAGCTGTGGCGTTAAGGCTTATTCTCTGCGAAAAGAGGTATTTAAAATATACAAGTAATGTAACGAGTATTGTTGAAAGGTCTTGGTCGAATCTAGACCTAGGGGTAAAGACACATATTATACACTGACGTCATTTAATCTCTTTCGGGCAGCCAGAACCTTGGGAAAGTAATATCTAATAGGTCACTTTTTAGCAGCAATATTGAGGTGTTGACCTCATATCGAACATTGGTGACAGCCCAATAGATTCCATTCACCTTTAGTCCCTAAATTGACTCTTACGACATACCGGGACGAACAGCAGCAAGTTAGCTTTTTTTACGTCACAGAGCAGCATGGGACAAAATGGGGCAGAGACATTCCTCTAAATAAGTGTTCCATTTTATAGCTAAAATTTTACGGTTGGTCAGTACCTCGGAATCGCAGCTTTTTCTTGGTCACTCGGTCATCGACGTCGTGATAGCTTTGATATGCATTATGCTGACATTTGCTTGCTCATCGCCTTTAATTTATATTGATTCATGGTCCCTTAGTTATCAACTACAACTTACAGTAAGTAAGCCTTCCTTTCTACGCATATAACAGCGTTTGATATGTCCTAAAGAATACCTAAATTAGTTACTGACTCATTCTTTTAGTCTCCCATCCTTAATTCCGACACAGTTATATACCTAATCTTATTATCAAATAAGCTCTTTTGCAATGGAACAAATAGTTGATCCACTTAAACAATATGCATGGGCTAACTGACAAACAAGTTCGCTTGCATATCGACATCCTAATCCTCTTACGGCGGGCTAAGAGCGTGTTTACAAGCGCGGATTAACTGTGCGATTGGCGTCTATTTACTGCGCTAGTTACAGTATTAGTATATCACACCTTTGCCTTTTACTAATGAGTATTGGATGTAATTAGTATCGGTGTTATTCTGAACTGTGCTAAGAACTGTTTGTTGCTTTAAGTATACCTTAAATGATGATGATTTATTTTTTGCATTTGGTTATGTAGTTAGGTAACTATTACTGTATGTAAAGTTCATAGTGAATTTACCATAGACTCAGTTGCAATGCTTTCGAGACAAGTATATGATAAATTTAAACAGTAAACTCCACAAAAGCTCAGCTAAACAAAACACCTACATACACAGGAGTTACCTTGATATTGTTCTTTGCTTATTCAAAATTTATGAACATGTAAATAAAGGACGAAGCTAACAAAAATGACTGCAACTAACCAGACAGAACAGTCAAGATAAAACAGAAAACCCTGTGAAATGTAAAACGGAGCGCACTGGGAAAAACAACGGACGAGTAAAAAAGAGGGTGAGGTTTTGAGTGTTGAGACTCACAGTTTTATTCATCGACTACGGTCACACATAGATATGACAATTGTATTGAGTCTGAAGTTCTATCCATGCCAAATAGACAGTGCTAACACGCATGGTATTCTAATGAAATTGACAGATTTTTGACAGTTCGTGTATTTATTTTTCTATTATACTTCCTGTAATAATTGGTGTAAATTTGTATATGTATAATTCCTACGCTTACACATGCGAATAAAAATTACTTGACACATTTTATAAACCCAAGCAAGTTCATATTACATCATAATAACAAGTGATGTTACGGTGTGTAAAAATAAAAAGTTAAAAATCAATTAGATATAATACTCAAAAAATAATTAAAAAAACTAAAATTAAAACGAATCCCCTAGGTTAGCAATCAGCAACAATGTCCTGTCAATGGCGACTCAACCAATCAATAAAATAATCTGTCAACTCCAAAATGAATTGTATATTCCCATATACGAGTATGTATGAAAAACAAGCTAAAATATATCAGAAATCGCAGCACTCTAAAACTGGACCGCGGGTGTTCTAAGTGGTAGGGACAGCAATTGAAATGAAAATTGGATTTCACTCTGATTGGATTTTTATGTATTTAAGGGAAGAAAAATCGTTTGCCTTCTAGGCGTTATAAATGGTTAACTCTCTAATTTCATTTATTTCAATGCGGACTATTGGAATGATCTGCATTTTGTATGTGCGAGTATTGTTGTATCTTTATGTTTAAAATTTTATAGATGTAATTTAAGATACAAGAGAATACAAACAGCTGAAACTTAATATAGTTTCTTTAAGTTGGCTAAGTATAAATGTTAAACGTAGCATAAGTGTGATTGAACTCTCAGTAATACATTTGCTTAGCAATGTTTAGCTACAAAGGGGTAGGTAGAGATGACAAATCTTTAGTCGTTCGTTCACCTCTATTTACATAGTTGATAGTTAAAGCTACAAACACTTTATTTAAAATAAGTTTGTCCCGTACAAAATTTGCATTATAATAAAATAGCAAAGTTTTAATCAAAACACAGACAAACAAGTTACGGCTTTGACAAACAGTCTGGGGGAACCGCGGGTGTATTTCTTCTAAATCATACCAACAATTCCTGACATATTCATTCATCATATGGCCATACATACAAGTAACAAGGCCGTCTCTCTATAGAGAGGAAGGCAGAACATCCGATTCCCTATTTTACTCGTACTGACAAATTAGTTTCGTTTCATTGAGATACATACATCTTCTAATACGTAAACATAATCATACGCCATTTCTTTATATAAAACACTACGAATATTCTTACTTGCAGTATCTACCTATCTAGATAATAGGTAAATGTAGGACGAGCACGTCATAGCGCGTGTAAGCAATTCTTAGGTTTAAGTTAAGAATGTATGCTTAAAATAATCAATAGATGGAGCTTCAACAATTCAAATGTTTTATTTATCATTTAACGCTATTAATTCAGAACTTCAACATATTTGACACTTAAAGAATGAATAAACCTGATCAAACTCCTAAGATCTTGGATAAATTATATCCCTGTAAAGAAATTAGTAAAACTGCGCCAACCTTTTTCTGAATTTGTGTTAACCCGTTAATTCCGCCAATTACATGGCGCAAAGCCGCTGCGAGTACTACAATTATTTCACAAAGAGCAGCCTGTAGATGTTCCAGACCAGTAGTGATCTAAAATTGAGATAAGCCATATCGACCCCTAGATTTGGTGGTAAAAATGTATAGTGTCAGAGGAGTTTTTAAGAGGTAATAATAAAAATAAAAGGATTCAAATAATGCTTTTATTGTATATGTATAACAGATATTATATGTACTATAATCGATATTATATCATATAGATCTGACTATCTAATTAACACGTGGTGTCGAGATGGCCATAGAATTAACAACCTATTTCAGTATTAATGATTTTGTAAACGTTTTTATTGTTTTTTACATAATAATAAATGCTAAAGAAAGCATAAGCTTCATACTGGTCTGGGTCCCTGTGACAACACTTTCTGTTTCACTCACAAGGAAGGAAGTTTATTTATCACTCAGATTTTACATAAATACAAATCGCACCCGATTCCTGTAGGAGGGATAGGCAGAGATTTTTATTATTAAACAATCATTCGGTTTGTTATTTTATTTACTATAAATGAAAATCAAACAGACTATATTAGTTTTAAACAAACAAATAAAAATATATGACAGTCAGATAGACGCCATATTAAAAAATGGTGACGTTAAAAGTACCTATAACCGCCAATGTTGGTATGAAGAGATGTATGAGTGTCAATCAATTGAAAGTGGTTTGTCGGTATCAGGACAGACGGGGATCCGTGGCCTCTGGATGTACAGGAAATCGGGCGTAATGTGTATGTATGTAAATAAAAACATTTTAGTTAGTCCATCTAAAGCTTTACACCATCGTATTCCCTCAAATGTTTTTCGTAGTACCCTTGCCAAGAAATCCGAGCGGCTAAACTTCCATCACTAATTGCTTGAGATATTACTTTTCCATCCACTTTGATTAATGAAGACCCTCCCTCGTGTGAACGTGCTCAACTACTCAAATGGAATTCGTTTCTTTGCCAACTGATTGTCTCAAGTGTACAAGTACTTATACAGATGTTTTTGTGTCTTTAAAGGAACGAAAACGATATTTAAGAAACGTAAATTTAGTACATAATTATAGTTTTGGAGTAGTGGTGTACAAAAAAGATTCGAATTGAAAATAATTTATTGTTGAATATGTGATGAGATTGATCTCAAATTGTGAGCGAAAGTCATCAAATAGTAAAGAGCTCATAATTATTCATGCAAAAGAGTTTTTTCTTTTATATGTGGTTTGTTAAATATCTATAGATCTAACCTCCGTTTCAAAAACTAAAAATTCATTTAATTAGAAATTTTATTCAGTTCCTAAATTACTACTAATTTTGTTTTTGATCTTATAAAAAATACTTTATTACATATATGGAAAAAACATTAACAGCAACATTTTACTGAAAAATAATTTATATGATTAAGAGTTTGCACACAATCTTCACCATAGAAAAATAATCTGGATAAACATACAAACAGCAAAATTCACATACAACAACACCGAAAGAATTTTCCAAACTCCGACTGCAGCGCCTCCTAGCAGCGTTTCGAAACTTGATTCAAAACTTGATGTTCTTCGTCGCAGTTATTATGTTAAAGTTGAACTAACAGCGAAGGAATTTTTCAAAGTTGCCAAAGCGACACTGGCAGTTCCCGTGGGCTCTTACCGCAATAGAGTTTGCATTTATATCCTAATGATCTAGGTTTCAGAGCTATGTATGAGATTATATGGAAAGGACTGGACGTAAATAGAAAGTAAACTAACTACGGTTAAAGAATACTCAGTGTCTCTGTGTTATATAATTACGCTGAGATAATAGTTTTAAAAGATTCGCGATTTATACTCATGATTAATAACTTACGCGATAAGTCTCGTTAGTTATTAATCATACGCTGGGATATTTTTCAATAATACACCAAATATGTCGAACGGGTTCTTTTGTATGTCAGTTTTCAGTAACACATGAAAGATTTCTTGTCATAAATTAACAAGAAAACTACTTACAGTACACTACCTATAGGTTCATTATGGTTTATTACATCAAATATAGGTCACAGTCATCTTGTATTAGTCTCCTTAACTGAAATATCTACTTTTACAGTAGAGTATTAATATTCAAATCACGCATTTCTTTTTAAAAGTGTATCCTTATTCGACAAAAACCAAAGAAAGCGTAACACTCCATTAATTCAAAGACCTCCTCGGAATATAAAACAAAAGTTGAAAAATAAACTTTATGTGTTCGAAATACAACATCTTTTGGAAAAATCAAGTGCTTGCCTTGTCGTTTCGTATTAGTATGCCGCCGAAATCTGCTTTGAGGTGCTTAGTAAACAAAGTTGGTTGTTTTTGGAAAAACCCCGAGTTTTGTTTAAGTACGAAGTTTGACTTTCATTATAACACGTCACTGTTTGGTGAACCCTGTGTTTGGGTTTTATATTATTTTTATTATACCATATAAAATATATAAAATGGAACGTTAAACAGGGATTACACTCTTTGTAATACGGGGATACAATCATTAAATAAGATTTATTCATCCTAAAAATGATTATGACTTAGTTTTATCTTCAGACAAACCTAATGCTAAACCTAGATGAGACGTAAAAGAGTACTAACTAAACTTCTTCCCGTCATATCGTAGGAGGCAACTAAGAAACTAGGAGTAAATTGAATTCATTGGGCGATGGGCTAGCAACCCGTCACCAATGTCCCATGTGACATCACAGTCCCGATATTAATGCAAAGAATTCCTTTATTCTGAATAATATGTTTTTACATCGCGTCTTGAAGATCTCTCAAAACAAAAATAATAACTAAAATAAATTAAACCCAATGGACACGTTTCTTCTTTTATTTCTGAAGTATATTTAAGCCAAAGAACGGGTGACGTTAATACCAGTGACGTAGAAACATTTTTACTAAAAATAAATATGGCATTTGAATTGCAGAACTGAAAATAAATTTGGACTTGCTTTTCATTTGTTTATATTCATGTTGAAGTATTTGTATGAGGAAAAGTGTTGCTAATATATCGGTGATAAACACATAAGTTATTTTACTCGCATATCAATATTATCATATATTTTTGTAACTGTTTTGGGTTTGTTACTACGGACGCTCTTAAGCTAGGTAGTGTAGAATCTGGGTTTAAGTCTCACTTAGAGAAATATATATTTTTTAATTGTCACTCTAATACTAGGCGTAATTAAGTACTGCAGAACACTTTTAAAAGATAACTATTACCTCTGTTTCCTTTAAAATTATACCAAAAATAGTTTGCTGTGAAACAAATATTTGCGGTCTCAAATAAAAGTACGAACTTTATCCAAAATGGTTCGCTGCATAGTGTTGGGAAACGAATATTTATGAAGCTCTAAAGTATTTGTTCAGTAAATATTGTCACACGGATTGCAAACTTATTTAAAAAGTGTCATGAGTTCACGATATTTCAACGTGTGATCCCCGAGGGATTGGACAGAATAGAGTGTGCTTGGGCATTTCATTAAGTGTACATATTAATGAAAGAATAACATAGATCATTGAACCTACAGAGGGATAGGCAGAGATGAAAAACATGTATATGAACCGTTTAGTTAATAAAAAGGCAAATACTCGGTTTTACAATCGTTGCCTCTCCCAATCTTACAAAAGACATTTATTAATTGAACTCATCACACTTATTCATCTTTCATCATCATTTATTGCTCTTCATCACAAAACATTCCTCCTTTCATCAATTCCAAAATTCTCTTCATATATAATAATTGCAACCACTATGAGGTATATTAAAATGACTAAGTGCATTAATTGACAGTCAGCATTAGCAGTTTGGCATAACTACTGTCACGTAGTCAGTTAAGGTGAAGCCTCCAAGGGGTTCAGTTTAATTAAACACCTTCCAAGAACTGGTTCTAGTGAGAATGTCTACTAGGCTTAATTTTCTGTAATATAAGGACTATATAAGCATGTTTTAAGATGTTACAATGGACTATTTGATGTAATGTTGTGAAATCATGAAGGATAAAAAACACAATAAAAAATTAAATGTTAATACTTCTCTAACCTCTACACTTGGATTTTACTCTTTACGTTCGGCATAAATATGCACTAGGGGTAATACCACAGTCCTATAATCGGATCTTTTATTCTTCAATATAAATCTTGTGACTTTAACTTCAAATAAGCTTTACATATGTAGATTCCTACTCTGGGAATGGAACCTAAATACTTCACTTCAAACAACATTCACATCATCAAGGCAAGTAGTCGGTCAATACTTACAGCATTTCTAATCAGTAAATGGAAATAGCCTTTTATCAAAACTAGTATATTGACTTTAGAATGTGATAGTCGAATAATAATTTCTCGAGAGATATCGGACAGTCAAGAAAATTTGCTAAAACTGCGTGACAATATATATATACAGGGTTATTTGTAAAACATCAACAACCTCGCAAGACCAGGTAGCTATCATCGTGAACAACAACATTTGTTCTACGACTTTTGATAATTTGACACATTTTACTTTCATACAAAAATAAATATCAATTTAATTTTACGTTTGAATGTTCTTAACTCTATGCGCATCGCATCGCAAAATGAGGTAAACAAACCCTTTCCGTCCCTTTCTTACATACACTAGCGCGCGAGCGTCGTGCGCGTCGCCTTTTCTTACCTACGTGAATTGAACATAGACCTACAAATGTCACGACAGTACAATAATAGCTTGAAAAATCATTATTACTTAATGTATTGAGTTATGATAAAACTCGTAGAACAAATGTTGTTGTTTATGATTTTAGCTATCTAGTCGTGCGAGGTTGTTGATGTTTTTCGAATAACCCTGTATATGTAATTCAAGACTATGAAATTTAAAAAATCATGAACCCGGACGTAAATAAAATGCTTCTAGAGAAATAGAGGTGACGAGCATACATTGAATAATAAAATAATAGTACCATAAATAATAAACATAATAATAATAAAAGAAAGAGCGATATTAATAATGAATAAACATACGCTATTGGCATAGCAGACTAGTCGTAGATGTTTCGTCACTGACTGAAAAAATGTTTTGTTAAGTGTTCTGCCCGAATATTGTGCCTATATATTCAACAAACATATTTGAATCTAGAAAAGAAATTTTATAAACTTTTCCTGAACGTGGGAATAATATCCTTTCTTAAATTCGGTTAGTCCTAGAATAATATAAGATATAACAGAACAGCAATAAAATTTGAATTTATTGCGCCTAACATGAAACTGTACTTGTAAAGTTAAATATGTAACTTCTTGCGAAGTCTATAAGTCTTACAGAAGCAGAATTCCTCTAATTTCAACCGCTTCTTGTCTCTTACTAAATAGTAAATGAGTAAAAGACTTGTCTAAGAAAACAATGGAGGCGGTCAACTAGAAAGAATCTTCTCTCTTATAAATAATGTTCAACGGGCTGTAAGGGGTTACTAAAACTTGTGGTAAGTAGTTTAATAATATATTATTCTAGTTTTTCACGAGTAATGTTTAAAATCCTCTTAAACAAATGCATTTTAATACCAGATAGTAAGTACCCCTTACCTATACATTTGTTTAGTTAAAGACACAGAATATAGTATCGGTTCATTATTTCTTGACTAGTATATATATATATATATATATATATATATATATATATATATATATAAGATATATGTACTAGTCAAGGAATAATGATGAATGAAACTCGTATAAAAGAATTCATTTTCCAATAGAAAAGGGTATAACTATCACTCTGGTGTGCATTATGTGGTATACTTTTTTCTAATGCTAATCCTTTTTATTATTTCGTCGCCGTTATTACATACGTACATATATTCAAGCCTAACGCCTAATGAGATACGCAGAGACTATCGATCGCCACCTGGAACGATCCTGACAAATCTCTCTTGATTCATTCACTCCCATTAACCATCTCATACATGCTCTTCTGTTCTTCACACTACGCACACCAAGCTTGATATGAATTTATCCAATTTGATCTATACATATAAGTTCTACACGGCCTACCCCCCCCCCCTCCTTCCTACCTTCCACTTTCTCTGTTATTAATATGAACTAAGTTAAAAAATATTATTCATGAAGTTAAAACTTCCACGGATATTCATCCTGGAGCTTGGTTGAATAAAGTTTCGTTATGTGAAAACGGTAAAAAGCGGGTTCCGGATATGAGAAGAAATGTGAACTTTTTGCCCAGATGCTGTGAACAAGGCTGAGTATGAAAATCAGATGACATTACGAACTGGCACGCCAAACGAAAATGCGTTCGGAAAGAGGACATATATTTATTTCGTGTACTAATACAATTAAGTGATTTATCAGTCTGTTCGAAGTTAATGTGTTAAAATAAGATAATAAACGTGTTAGTACTGTTTCAGACAGTCAAACTTTAAGTCAGGCATACCTATTGTTTTATTCTTTACACTTACACATCGATATTCTTCCTTTGTCTGCCAACGTGTACAGACTTTGTCTTATTATACCTGTATCAATGTTTCAATCATTTTATCCTGAGCAAAAATATATCCAAACAAAACATACGTATATCTGAAACCAAAATATACCATCATTATTTTTTTTCCAAAAATTCATTATAAATTCACCATCCTTAAAATATTAGTGAATAAATCCATCTCCATTTTATGTTTCACTTCATAAAACTTCCCATTGTTGAATATTATTGGATAAATCATTTGTAAATGAGACTGGATGACAAATCCCGTTGCCCGGGAGAGCGATCAGTTACCAACTTCGCCCAAGTTGGTTCCCCAGCGACTCTGCTGCGCAATACACTAACGAAATATTTAAAGCGAGTAAAGAACGTAATTCGATAATATTTTGCTTTAGAATTGTACAAAAAAGTGTCTTACGGTTCATGGTAGATTAATAAAATGAAATGAAAAGAGGTTGACATACTTTTTATTTAACTTAAAGACCATAATAAACAGTTATTGTAAGTAAAAAAATTCTTATGAAAAACTTCAAACGTCATAAACATAACACAATTAAAAATAAATTTAATTAAACTATTGGTATTTCATAAAAAAATCTGCAGAGAAGAAATGCTAGGAAACTCTGCAAACAATATTCAACAATAAATTGATATAATATATGAAAGAAAATCAGTTATTCTCTGCTTACTCGAGATGTTATGAGAATGTATACATATACGAGTATTAAACGTCCAATATAAAACTGTAACTGTTTTAATCATCACCAAGACCTCATGATCATCATTAAGAAATCTTATTTGCATTACAACCACAGTGATTATGCTAAAAGTAAACTGTCACTCTTATAAACTTCTTTTTTCTTTGGTGAAAGATTTAATACAACACTACTTTATAATCACAATACAATAAGCTCAAACATTAGCATCCAAATACTAAGCGTTTTTTTTAAGAAGTAGGTAAGTAAGTCAACTCACCTTGATATTTACAAGACTAATTCCCATTCTACAGGACTTATTGAACAAAGATCAAAAGGTCTAAATCCTATTCAGAACGCGGCTGTAATGCCTCAGGGACTATTAAGCCTCCGTTTTATTTGCCTTCCACCCTTAAAAGGTGACTAGTCGAGTGTTTTGGGATTAACCGCTCTTTTACATTGTCTTGAGTCATTGTTTTAAGTTTCTTTTCTGAGACCTAAATCTACGTTGCTGATGAGTCACTCAACCTTTTGTCTAGGCAAATATCATAAATCATAAATTTATATTCATGCTCATATATAAAATATAATGTTTGTTTTCAATGTTTTGTTCGACGAAACTTACTCATATCTCTTGGGATACTTAAAGGTATCTTTTAATATTTCTTTTTTAATATTAGTTTAACTTTAAATATTTCCAAGACAATAAATATATCGGAAATTTTGTAATCATTCAATCACATATTACTAGTTACAAAGAAGACAACTTAACATACATACATACATTCAAGTGCTTTAATCCCTTTGGGGTCATAAAAACATCTCCCTGCTCACTTATTAGCATGTATATTGAGGTATATCTCATGTAGAATATTGTTGATAGGTTGCTAACCTACCGTCCAACTAACATTGTATAAATCGTAGACTAACACAACATAACATTATTAGCTAATGCAGCTAGAAGCCAACCCTGTCGCCTTAAGTAAAATCCATCAGAAGAGTCAAAGTAAAGTTCCGTGGTCTAAGCGACACGCCGATGTCCCGGGGGTAAACAGGGCCCCTCTCCCAACTTTTCATTCATTTAGCAAATAACTGTGTCCGTCTCTGAACTTTACTGTTTTCTTTACGGAGCTTCCTAGGTTTTCTGGAAAGGTTTGGTATAAATGCTTGTGTAGGTTATAGAACAGAGGTTTTATTACTGACTGTATTTGGGGTGTTGTGTTTATTTAAGGAAGTTATTTATCTATCTTCGACGTCCTCCGTGGCGCGATCGATTAGCCGCCGGAATGCTAATCGTGAGGTCCCGGGTTCGATTCCCGATGGAGGCAGAGTTAAGAACTTCGCTTTTGTACTGCTTTCCAGTCTGGTAATTGATTACATATGCTATATATGTCTTTATTTATATTTTATATGTATATATTTCTTAAATATACGTTGACTAGTACCATTAACACAAGTCTTAAATGAATTTACCAAAGGGGTTGGTTCAATTGGTGTAATAGTGTCCTAAATATTATTATTATTATCTATCTAGTGAGACGCGGACCCATTCCTAACATGCCTTCGAAATTTCGGAGTTGGACACTCAAACCTCTCTGACTACCCCAGCCTAAAAAAGGGAGTGTGTATACACAAGTCGTGAAGCAATATTATGTAGGTTTCTTACTAATGGGACGAATATGCGAATATGCGTTTCTGTAGCAAATCAGAAGCAATATTTTTATAAGTATATTTAATTTATTTTATAAAGTATAAACACACATACTCTTTACGCCTGTTCTCCTGCAGAAAGGTAGGCAGGGATCACGGATCCATATTAGTCTCGATCCTGACAAACTGCTTCCCCTTCATTGTCATCTATTCACCTCCTCAGACACAGTAATTTATTAAATAATAATTTTAATTATTCTTTTAAGAGATTCGCGATAATTCGCGTAAATTTATTATATAAAAACTTACGCGATAAGTCCCGTTAGTTATTAATCATGAATAATTTTAATGTCCCTCAAGATTATAAAGCTCAAAATGGATGACGTTGTAATTCAATAAAAACGTAACATTCTAATTGCAAAAAAAATTATTTAAAATAAAATTAACCCGTCAGAAAATAAACTATAAATAATTCTTACTAAATCGAATGTATAAATTATTATTGTAATTTTTGCCTGTCCAAGCCGTCATTTAAAATTAAAATTAGTTAACATTGTAACCTTATTATTGTGATAAAAAGACAATAACTGGGTTTATGTAAAATGTTAATGAGTTTTAACCTAGAATATGATTAGAATAACCTACATAAAAAAACATATGTTAGTCCGCCCCCGAAACGTATTTTGCTACTCTACATACACATACAAACACTACATACCTATACTACCTTGTGGGATGGTTGGATGTTCGCGTGTCATTTAAATAAACGTGGAGTTTTATAATTCAAGAATCTATACTACCTTAAGCCTGCGTGTTAACCAGATATAGTTAACATATACTGTAAGAGGTTTTAGACTAACCAATAGCTTTTGTTATTGCAAGAATCTTGACAATAAAGCTTACTCAATTTCCATTACATGCAAGTAAGAGAGAATTGTCAGGATCATTCTAGGTGGCGATGGCTAGTCTTTATAATAATATATACATACGTATTCTCGCCTCTACGTCCCCAACGGGATAAGCAGAGACTATCGAGCGCCTCCAAGAACGATCCTGACAAATCTCTCTTGATTCACTCACACTCCTTAACCTTCTTATACATGCCTAGGCGGGATTTGCAGCTCTAACCTATGTATCAATTTTAACGTCGGCCCTTGATGGATTTAGCTTTTTAGAGAAGGTAAGGAATTGTCGAAATAAGACAGATCTTCGTTTCAATGTAGAATATTTGAGACTTGGTAAAGAAACTTTGTACCCAGTAATTTGAACGAAACAGAACAAAGGTAGAAAAATTTAATTTGCACCCCGACGTGCGAAAGTTTTGAATAAAAATTCCCAACTACTTCTTCCCTTCTTTGACACGTGCATCTCGTTTGGAGTCCGGTCACGATCTAACTCAGTTTTGCAGTCTCACTTGGTCCGATGCACAATTTCACATACAGATTTGTAGGTGGCGACACTTTCTACGATCGAGACAATTTTCGTTTTCTTGACTTTATTAGATTTGTTTCTAACTTGATTCAAGACCGTCTCAGAATATTTTGTAAAAAGTTCACACATCTAGAACTACAAGCTAAGCTGTTGTCACTGAATTTCAATAATAACTGGTAGGTAATTGTAAGTACATACATATATGGAATATTGAAAGCAAGTTACTTTTTCCAGATCTGCTTATTTTCGCTGCTATTTCTCCCTCACACTAAACAGTTTTGGTTCCCAAATCTTTCTTAAATAAGTACCATTTTCATTGACTTGAGATTCTTCTATATCTTATTGAAATATAGAAAAAGATAACTGACTGACTAATTTCTAATGAATGCAACGGTGTGCGTCATGCAGTTGCACCATTTAACTTGCAGTTAAGGATATGCATGTTTCGTTGGATAGTAAGGTGTATAGCTGAGCTATTAATCAAGTAATCGTACTACTGATGTTTAACTGAAATTAAATGTCTTAATAGACTAGACGTAACTGTTCAATAACATATTATTACAATTTGGTTTAACTTTGTAAAATATGTTTAAACTGTAGTGGTGTTAAATTGGGCGATGCGATGGCATCATGTAACATCACATGTCGACAACTTAATCCAATCTAATCTTTTATAATAACAAGCTATTGAAAAGCTTAAAGGCTCTGCTTATTACTTCCGCGACCACAACTATAACTGTACATACAAGAAGTTACATTCTCAAATTAACTTTCGAAAGTTTCTTCGCACACCTTCGCAATCTCTTCAAGGCTTCTTATTCTTGAGGACGCATGCGTGTCAAGACCCCGCCCAAGATAGACAGGGACACATCCTGTATCATTGTTGCTACTGCGTTCGCAATTGAATTGAATGGGATTGATTCCAGTGAAAATTTGATTGCAATCGAAATAAAAGCAATCGTTCCTCCCCCATTATGTGGAAGTAAAATATCGGTTAATGTTGCCCTTTGTATGGAGAAGGCTTTTGTACCTCGAAGGCTGCTTTTAATTTATTACGGGGGCTTTGCGGTGTGAGGTTTTAACTATATTAAATAGTTTATAGCGATTGGTTTACATTATGTAGCAGTTATTAAAGAAAATTGCGATTCATTGCATTTTTTGTTTGGTTAGTGACAATGATATGGAATTCATTCCCAAGTTTTTGTATAAAGTACCCAGCATGTAATGGTTTAAGTAATGAGTCTCGTAGAAGTCGACTAAGGAGATAAATCATAGTTGTTTCGTTGTAGAAGCTTTTACTTTCTGTGATTTAGCTTTCTTAAAGCACTCTTATAATGGAAAATGCTAAACGAACATAACAAAAACAAAAAAAGTAATAGGTGCGTCTTTTAAATTACAACTTACATGTAGTTTTTATTGCAGTCGATGGGCACATAAATTGAAATAAAATATCCACTCAATATCTTATATATCGTGAAAAACTTCTGGATATATGATCACTGAATATTTTTCACGAATAAGAAAAGAATAAAGGGGTAACGATCAAGAAAAAATAAAACTGATGCCCGTCAAACATGGTAACATAGAGGTTTTAAACTTACTTGATGAAAAATATGTAAACATTACACGGCTTTCTTGCCAAAGAACATATAAAAGGAAGAAAATTATTAACGAGACTTCAAACGAAATCTTCCGCGTGTATAATTTCTTAGAATTTTCATTAAAAAAGCGGTATGTTGCCTTTGAATAAGTATTATTTTTAATTATGGCAACCAAAAGCCCACTATCCTGTGCGGGCCTTACCTTTCACCATCCTGGCTTTCTCGTTATCATTCCCTTTTTAGCGTGTTCCATTCATTAGTATCACAGACGCAGTGAAGTTGCCAGTTTTAATTAGTGAAATTCGCCAAAAACCCGCCTTAACTCACTGAGACGTGGTTGGCTTATTTTTTTCCCGACACTCATTCCCGCCTCTGTGGCCCTCCCAAACAAACAGTTTAGTACTTTGAAAACAACCCGCTTACATCACTTACATGCACCTTATGCTAAAGTAATAAGATTCAAAGTTTTCTGACGCTTTTCTGGACTTACACCCTTTTGTTCCGCTCATTGCCTTTCAATTCATTTCGCTGAAAGTGGAGTAGAATCTCAGTACAGCGCGAGCTTTCCGCGCGTCAACACCTATCCAGAGAATATTGCTAAACTTCCTTAGAAATTACGTAAAGTTTTTACGAAATATACATCGAGTACCGTTTTGAATATTATAGAGTGATTTATTTTTATTTAATATAGGAACTGATCTGTGCATGTGTTCAACAGTATTGAAAGAAGATTTATTGTGTTGCAGTTTATGAGGTAAGCTTTCCATGATTTTTCAATTTATTCGAAATCATTCTTTACATTTTACAAATAGGGATATAACTAATAATTTCGTAATAAGAAACTTCATGTTTTAGAAAATGATATAAGTGTTTTACTATTTAGTGTAGGAATATTTAGTTTTCAACGTAAATGGTGGTACGTTGATTTTATTTTAGAATACTGAAAAAACCTTTTTATTCCTGGCCACGTGAAACTAACACACACTTGCGTATTTTACATAAAATCTATGATGCAATCTTTTTTATAAATTCTTTTTGTAATATTATACGTATTGTCAAGTATTTATAATTAAACTTTTGCTTGCTAGTCGGGACGTAAAAAGTCGTCAACTACCTGCCGTTCATAACAGTGACTAAGGGACTAAAATAAATAGAATTCTTTGAGCGATGGGCTAGCAACTCGTCACCAGTATTCCATGTGGCATAACAACCCTACTATTTATGGTAAAAAGTTACCTAAGAGATATCATATCTCCGAGGTTCTATACACTCCGAAAAGGATTAAAAGGACCTGAAATTATATGTAGTGAAACTATTTTATTGTCAAAACTAGTGAACTTGTACAATAATTTAACTTTGAATCAAATATGTCGCATTATTACGTTGCATGCTATTTAATAAAGTGTTGACTATTTGACGAGTTTTGCCATATATATATATATTATTAAAATACAATATCTGTAAATGGCAACGAGTTCATTCCTATAAAGTTTGGCACTAACTATATGAGGAAACATAACCTATGATTAACCCACCGAAAACTTATGATAGTTCGTGATCACTCTATCTCCGTCTACTCCGAAAGAGTAAGTGATCGTGATTGGTATACTGTCACATTTTTGTTTAGTAACTAATGATTTATATAAGGTATTAATTATTCCGTGAAGAAGTTTTCATAAATATATTTTTATATATATAAATAAACAAACACCATTTTCAATACATTTACAAAACAGTGAGGCCAAAGTCACAAATAGTGTTTTGTATGAAAGTCGTAGCGTAGAACGGGGCATTGGTTAAGGCTCCTTCTAGAATAATAGTCCTCATATTGGCCCTGAATTCTGCGTACTGTCTTCTAACAGCAGGATCTGAAAAACCAAAAAACCTTTATATACCTAACGCAAGAAGTATATTAAATCCCAAAGAGTAATAAGAAATGGTTTATCAATCCAAATGAAAAGAAAAATTACGTGAGATTTGGTTATAATAATTGTTGTTAAATAATGAATACGAGTTCTTGAAAAGGATTTGGTTAAATGCTAAATGTTTGGTTAATGGCGTAAGAACCACGTAAATCCAAATTATATGAAGCCTTTAAATAACATCTAACTGTACAGTACATACTAAGGATAGGCATTTTAATGCGGCATACTTCACAGTACATACGAAGGATAGCGCAAAAAAAAAACATTATGTCTGTCACTATAATTCATAATAGTATTGAATATTAATAATATTGAAATGTAAGAGAACTACACATATGTAAGCCTTTTTTGAAAACGTGACTACATCTTTAATTAAAATAATTTAACTCAAAATAATGCTATATAACTACTACATTCTTGCAATAAATAAAAATTTGGATTATTACCCGGGTGTTCACAATGTAACTGTGTATCCTCAATAAAATAATGTTAATCAATATTATAAGATATGAAGCCACAATCTTTCAATAAACATAAAGTTTTTATTACCCGGGTGTTCACCAGCACTGGGTGATATGTCGACCTGGGGCATGGACCCGAAGTAGGGCGTGGTCTCCGTGTGAGCCAGGTTCAAGTGGCGGTTGCCCCGGAACACCGTGGTGGTGGTTAGATTGGCTGTAGGGATAAAGGTCTGTTGTAAAACTTATAGTAAAAAGTCTTTAAGCACATGTGAAGATTATGTAGCCCTTAATCTTAATCTAATTAGACGCAGTTGCGGTCGTTCATATTTTAAATACGGTTGTCACTTCTTAAAATACTCTATATTTTACTTATCTTCAACGTGCAGTTTCTTATCTATGGCAAATCTATACATATGTTTAGCAATGTTAATATAATATCTTTAAATTTTATAATACATACACCTTTCGGATAATATGGTTTCCGTCCATATCTACGCCATAAGACAATTATCCTTACTTTAACATTGTTTCCTTAGTTAAATTAAATACTTTAATTAGTATAACAAATCGGCCGCCACTTACAAATCCTTTCAAAAGTGGTAGACTCAGTGATGGCTGGTTCTTTGCCGAAGCGATGGTAGCGGAAGTAGTCCAACGTGGTGTTGTATCGCAGGTTCTCGAACCTCACTGCCAGAACTGTTAAGTCCGTGTCTGGGTTTACTCTGGAAGAATGGTTATTTTATTTTATATTACTGGAAAGACTATTTGTATGTGTCTTTAGAGTTTTAAACCTGATTCTGATTTCGATAGTGGAGAAAGACTATTTGTATGTGTTTTAGAGTTATAGACCTTCGATAGTGGTTGAGCAAAATCGGTAACAATTTATCAATTTCAAAAATGAGATTAAGATTGATTTCAATGTTAGTCAGTTATAAAATAATATTATTACACCCATCGCACCAGACCCTTTGTAAGAATAAAATTACTAAAAGAACTCTACTTTTACCGGGAATCCAGCTTGTCATCTCGGATAGCATTCAACATTTTACGTTATATTTTGATATTTTATGAAGACTACAATTTTAGCTACATTTATTTACGGGAAATACAAAAGAATTTACTAAAAATAACAATACGCAGTATTATTAAGTTTATTATTCTAAACCAAATTACTTTATCACAGAAAATAAAGTAACATTATACACAAGTAACCTAACGTAAACTCCATTATTCCCCTATTAAATTCATTGACAACGTTACAAATGATACTCATTTTATATATACTGTAGACCAAATACCTTTACCACATTAAAATAAAAAACCCTTATAAAAAATACTCACGTAAACTCAACAACCTCGCCATTGAGTCCCCTATAATGCACCCCAGTTTGAGTCAGACTCATATCAGTACTGGGAAAGAAGAAGTTGGCTTGGGCCCTGAAATAGGGCTCCGGAACAGGCCCCCGAGCCATCTTGCAGTCCGAGTGGGCCACGAAGTACTTCCTGATGCAGTAAATGTCCAAATCAGGGCATGGTCTGTATATGTTCTTCTCTTCGCCTGATCATAAAAAAAGTTTGTATTGTAAAAAGTATTATAAACATTAAGATTATATCTTAAAGGTTTTTTTTATAATATCGAATCTTATAATTAATTACTATTTTTAGCTTATTTTCAATAATTGTAGTTTATAAAAAAGGAGATCAAGTTTTCCTCAGTGATGATAAAAATCATACACATTGAAAATGAAGAAAGATAAAATTTTACTGCACAAGCATACAAGAAAATATTATTATCGTGCATTTTACAAAATATTTATATACTTATTTATTAGTTTAAAGTTATAAAACTTTACTGTACACTATTCGAGATACATGAACTAAAAAATATTATTAATTAAATATAATTTAAAGTATCAAAACAACTTTACTTTATTAATAATATAAATAAAAAAAAACATTTATATAATAAAATATAACTCACCTTGAGTAGGAATGGAATTATCCGTTTGGTTGTTTTGGGCAGAACCCACCACAAAAAGCAACTCCAGAACCAAAAACCCGACTGCGTATTTATCCATGTTCACAAGAACAACTAGGCAATTTTATCTAACCGAGCGTGTAAACAACTAGTTGTTAACTGCAACAACTATTTACTACTTAGTAGTTGGAAATGTAAGTTGCGTGGCGTGACTGTAAACCGAAGGAAACCATTAATCGTGGAATCCAATGTTGATCGAAGGAAATGGATTTGATGCTTTGTGCAATTCGGTAAACAATAAATTGGTGTTTAGTGTTATAATGGCAATGGAGGTTAATTGGGCACGTTACAAAATTATTTGTAACGTCTGATATATTTGCGGTATAGGAAGGTCAATTGTTTAATTTAAGTACTTACGTATACGTTTGTGTGTGTGTGTGTATGTATAGCACAAATCATCGCAATACTAGGCTACCATAAAATAAATAATATCATAACTGTAATACGTAATTTAAATACATTCATACTAACATATACGATTTTATTTTAAAATGTAGTACCATAACGATTATGACCATCTTCAAACTTATATAATAATCGATGTTATCCAAACTACTAAACGCACATAGCGTGACAAGAGTTGTATGTTAATTAATATAAAAAATAAAATCATCACATCGGTAACGTATATATAGGAAAAGATCTCATTTCTTGACTAAACAATTTTCAAACCGAAATCGCAAATGACGTTTTGGAAGTAAACCGAGGTGATATAGGGTGCAAAGGTCAGCTGTGCTTCGTTAATGGCGGTGGGTAGATTGGCAGCAAACACCGCGAATGTGGCCGGCACTATCGGATCTGTTGGAGGAAGAAGATCGAATTCAATATTTTTCATTTTCATTGAATGTATGACACTTATTCTCATACTTTCAATGAAAATACAAATGTACCGAAAACAGGGTGTCTTTTAAACTATAACGTTATTGTGGAAGTACGAAGGAAAAAGTTACGTAATAATCACATAACGTTCATGTCGTCACACTGATGAATTTTTCGACACTGTTAATCTTAACTCTCATGCAGAAGACATGAAGCAAATTCAACTGATTATATTTTTAAAATCATATGTATTCCAAGCCAAGATATAAAATACATACATGCGAAACTTCGAAAAAATACAGCTGATTAAATTATATCCCTAACCGACTAATTAAACAATCTTAAAAGACCATAGTACCTGGATGCTGAGCAGCTCTGGGATCAACAATCACCTCACTGGTCTGGCCTCTGCCAAAGATCTCACTGTTGGCTAGCTTCAAGTCTTTCACTCCTTGGAATATGATCGTCGTATTGATCATTGCTGAAACATAATAATTGTAAGGATAAGATTAAAGCATATCATGATAGTCACTGACTATGTGGGCCCGTAATCAAATAGTGAAATTCAGAGAGAGTATACAATAAAATGCATGGCATTGACTCACAGTAACGCTATGTGATGTGTACACGTAATTTGTCTGAACAAATCCCGCGCATATTTATCCTAGCCACTTATCTTCCAAAGAAAAACCAAAAGAAAAGGCAGAAAAACACAACTTCTTTACTAATTAATAGTATGATTTCAAAGTAACAATCATAGAAATTGTGTAATACATTGAAGGATAATAACGTTAGGAGTAAAATAAACGTATCAATACATACGGAATACCGCTGAATTTCTAGAGTAGGTCATCGCAGGTTCCTTTCCCACTCTATGATATTTGTAAAAGTCCATCGTAGAATTGACTATAACGTTTCTGAATTGCACGGCTACAACCGTTGATTCTGTCTCCAAATTAACACTAAAAGAGATTTAGTCATTTCTATGTTTAAATATCTACAACTGTCTGTAAATCAAAAGTGCACGTAAGATGTTTTATGCTATAAAGTCAGTTTTAAGTTTTGATGCTAGTATATTATTCTATTATTGAAATAATTATTCTTTCTTTCAATGGTTGTATACATTAACACAAAATGTATGAATAAATTATTTTCTTTTTGACAAGACAAAAGGTAATAACTCTTCACTTACTCCAATAATATCCAAACATCGTAATTTTACTCCAATGTATGTATGTAGTTGATAAGTTAATAATACTCACAAAAACTCAACTATACTGCCAGTAAATCCTCTATAGTATATTCCTGTACCAATAGCAGTTAGGTTGAAAGCTGGATAGTAGAAAGTGGCTGAGTCGCGATAGTAATTGTCTGGTACAGGCCCCTTAGCAATTTGACACTCGGAATGTGAGGTAAAGTATCTTTTGATACACAGAACGTCATAAACGGGACATGGCCTTATTATATGCGGTTTTTCTGTGAAAAAAAGGATATTATTAGTTGCGGGTAGATAAATATTAGAAAAACTAACCTAACATACCAGGTGATAAACCAGTGAGCTATAAAGTCGCTAAACTCGCTACCATTACGTGGAAATTAGACTACACAAGTTAAACATATCATGAAATGTGTGTAGTTTAGAAACACATTGAATTAATAATTGAAATTTTGAAGAATCCTATCAATTTCAATTAATTGTATCTTTACCAGTATCTATACACCAGACCAAACGAAGTCATCAGAAGTTCACATGACGTTTAATTAGCTTCTAACTACAAAAGAAAAAAGCAATTGTGATTCATATGTTCAATGCACTTACTTTCAAAAGATTTTTCAGCATAACAGGCTAATCCACAAATCAACGTGAAGCAAATTAACGTGTGCTTCATTTTGAACATCGAAACCAATAGCAACACCTGACTTCAGCAAAGCGGTGACTGGTAATGAGTAATTACTCTTTCGTTGCATTACCCTTGATCAAAGCATGAGTACATACAAAATACATGCATTGAAAAGGCCTGTTTATTGTCCTTGTTTTGATTACTAGTTTGTAATTTAGGTTATAAAGCTGTTACTATCTCTTTGTGCCAATTTGTAGGCTGAAATTTTCAGTTAGATGTGAAATATTTATGTGCAATTATTAGTGAAATACGGATTCGTGTTCATTTATTTTGGGTAGTAATACCCTTTCCTGTAATTGACGGTTTATCTGATCATTTTAGTAACGGTTAATTCCTAGTAAAAATTCATGATTATAATTGAATTTGTTATTGAAACACTACATATTATTCTATAAACTAGGTTATACAATGAAATAAAATCCTTGAATCCTGATGTAATAAAACTTTATTCAACATTCCTTTTCTTTCGTTTACATAATTTGCACTTTTAAGTTATTCGTCATACAACTTTCAATCCAAAATCACAGATTACATTCTGCAAGTAAACTGCAGTCAAATAGGGGGCGTAAGTGAGTTGAGCTTCTTTGACGACTGTTGACAGATCAGCATTGAATGCCGCGTATGTCGCCGGCACCACTGGATCTGGTAAAAAAGAAGGGGTTATAAAAAAATGTCATATGCCTTTGGTACAGTGGATATGACTGGTATATAACGGTAGTGGTATAAAACCTCAATTTTCTTTTATACTACTAACAACAATAGCAGTAAAGAAAATTATACCATATATGCCACCTTGTGTGTAACAAGATGTAAGGTACGGCGTTTTGGCTTCTAACAAAATAGGAGACGTCCGACACTCCTGGTAGCTAGACTTAAAATGATAATGAATGAGTGACTGAATGACAATCTATCAAATCTTCCAGTCCTATGTAAAAATTCTTTTATAATAAAAATGAATGTGCCTTTTACATGTGATGCGTATTTAAGTGCAGTAGCTTACCAGGATGTACTCCTGCGCTAGGATCAATGATCACTGAACTGAGCACACTGTTACTAGTGATCTCACTGTTGGCCAGGGTCAAGTCATTCACTCCTTGAAAGATAGCCGTTGCGTTTATTTCGGCTGAAACATAAAAAAATAACTCGCTTCTTTGCGATACTAGCATCAAAAAACACCATAACACTATGATATAATATAAATATTATTATGGCTATCAGTGATTAGAAAATGCTATTAAAGAATAGAGAAAATTGTCTCAAATTTTTCGGAAATTCATTCAGCTTTATAGAAGTATATTATGTTTTATAAGATTAAATTTGGTGCCGTAGTAATAAAAAATAAATTTAAAACCATGCATCTGTTTGGCAAATAGATTGCTTAGTAAAGAATTAAATGCTTAAAGTACAGGTAGCCTAATCAATAAGCTTAATAATCAGTAGAAAACACTATAAATACCAAAAATATCTACATACCAAACGTAGCTATATTTCTAGTAGTAGTAACAGCCGGTTCTTTCCCCACTCTGTGATATCGATAGAAATCCTTCGTAGATCTCATTGTCACGTTCTTGAACTGCACGCCAACTAGAGTCACTTCAGTTTCCAAGTCGACACTAAAATATAATAAAAGAATCATTTCGTTTTCAGAATCCATAATAATCAATTACTGTTCACGGAATCACGAATTCAGGTATCGCGTGGTTATCAGGTATTCATGATTCAAACGGACACTCTCTATCTATCTGGTAAAAATGGCGTCGACAAGACAAAAAAGTATTTATTTTTCAATATCCTAATATCTCTATTCCGACGCTCATTACAACTACAAACATTTTTTCATCACGTACACATCATCATCATCTGCCTGTATCAATCCATAGTTGGACATAGGCCTCCCCCAAATGACGCCACTGCTCCCTGTCAGTGGCCGTTCGCATCCATTCAATGCCGGCCAATCTGCGCAGGTCGTCTACCCACCTTGCCGGGGGCTTGTTTGGTCATCACGTACACGCATATTATATAAAACAAAAATTCATATGATTATATACTTACAAGAACTCCTCAACAGATCCAGTTAGTCCTGTTATATAAACCCCAGTCTCAACAGTAGAAAGATTAAAAGCCGGGTAGTAATAGGTAGCCTGGTCCCTATATATGGGTTTAGGCACCGGCCCATGGGCTATCTTGCACTTGGAGTGAGCCGCGAAGTACATCTTGATACATCGCACGTCGTATACCGGACAAGGACGGATGATGCGTTGTTTTATGCCTATGTTGATTTTTTTAATAATTTTATTATAAAATACTGAATACTCGAAAAAACTAAAACATTAAGTTTAAGTAGTCTCCATAACTTTATTTAGCAATGCCATATAACACATCTGAATTCTTACTAATCCGAAAATGAGTGATAACTGATAATAAATTACAACTTATTATAATTATAAAAAAATATTATAATAAATTACAACAATAAATTACATTTACTATGTAATTTCAATTACTTGTAATCAATCAAAAAGACATCATTTCAATTACATTAAAAAAATAATACATGAAACTTACTTTCAGCAAAGTTTTCCTCTATGCCTTGGGACAAACAAAAAACACCGAACAGTATCAACAATTTAAGCATTTTTGTTACTAGTCACTAGTACAATTTAATAATACTGTTTTACTAGAAGTACTCTTACTAAACATACGTAGATTACTAGTACAATACTAAGCCAACACGCTTGATAATCCTTTCGTTTGGCAACTTGTACTAATTCGCGACTCGGTATTTGTTTCGGCTTATTGCGACAGCGGACTATGAATGGAAATTTACTTCTACATTTGAGCACTGTACTAACAACCTACATAGCACACAACTACATATATATATATATATATATATATATATATACTCGTATATATATATTTATAAGAAAATAAAATAAAACTCAAAAAGTTTATAAAGATAAATATCATTATTAAATTGGGTAATATTAACAGGAGCCCAAGTCTTAGCAAACGCAGTTTATTATAAGATCAGGAATAGTGTGAAGTTGGTAGTGGATTTAAAAAATCAAATTTCACCATTGATTTCTTTTTTACCAACCACACTACTATTGATCTGATATTGAAATGAAATTTTGCAAAAAGCATTAGTAGATTTGGGCCCCAGATAAATATAAAATTTCTAAAATCAAAAACTTTTTTCCTGACTATTGAAGTTTAGACGCTAGTAACGGCTTTAACTAACAAACCAATAGTCGTAACAGGTTTGTCATTAAACTATCAATATAACAACGATATCCTCTTCGTAATTCGCACATTATCGGCTGAATATTAATTAATTATTCGTGGAAATCGCGTGAGCCAAACTGATGTGTTAATCTTTCACAAGTGTGAAATCCTGTGTTTAAATCGAGTATAATGTGATTTATATTATGAAAATACAAGTCACTTTTATTTGAAAAATACACTATGTTGTTAAGAGATCTACAAGGATGTATGTAAGTAAATCAGAAGGTTCCCGAGAATTCTACGTCCCATTAGTTGCCTAATATAATAAATAAAACAAATTTTAGTTCATAGACAAACGTGTTTATTTCATCTATATATGTATATTATATTATGCCTTTATACAATTTTCAATCCAAAGTCACAAATGACATGTTGGAAGTACACCCCCGATATGTAAGGAGCGAATAGCAGGGAACCCTCCTTAACAGCTGTTTGAATGTTCGCCGTGAACTGGGCGAAGGTTGTGGTAACTGTTGGATCTGAGGACAAAAAATAGTTTTTAATGATTTATATAATTCTTATTAATGTGCTCAACGTATATGTCTCTTAAGACATAAAGATAGGGGCTATGAATTTTATGATTATAGGTTATAAAACTAATAATAACTTGGTCACAAATTGTTATACTTTATAACATTAACTGGATCTAGTTTTAAATTCTTTTCACCAAAATTTAAATGTACTTTTTACTAGGACTTTTTTTTAATGACAGTAGTAATACTCGCTTATTAAGAAACAAGTCCGTTTACCATTTAGACAAATGAATGTAACAATATTCATACTTTCATTTCAAAACCTTCATCCGCTCAATACTAGATAGTTACAATATACTATTAGCTAAACATAATGTTTATAATAATAATATTTGGACATTATTACACCAATTGAACTAGCCCCTTGGTAAGTACATTGAAGACTTGTGTTAAGGGTACTAGTCAACGTATATTTAAGAAATGTACACATATTATACGTAGACAAATACATATATAGCATATATAATCAACAACCAGACTGGATAGCAGTAGAAAAGCGTTGTTCTCAACTCTGCCTCCACCGGGAATCGAACACGGGACCCCAAGATTAGCGTTCAGGTGTCTAACTGATCGTGCCACGGAGTTTATATATATATACGCTTCACGACTTGTGTATACACACTCCCTTTTTTATTTTGGCGGGGTAGTCAGAGGCTTGAATGCCCATCTCCGAAATTTCGAAGGCATGTTAGGTATGGGTCATTCGAAGTCCGCGTATCACTAGATAGACAGCAACCAACGTGATATGTAGTGAACCGTATCGCCGTATATAGGTACTGACTATTACCTATCCTGAGGGATAGGCAGGTTTATGTGCAATATTCTATACTCACCTTGATGTACCCCAGCACTAGGGTTTATATAAGCAGCGCCGGCTTGACCTCCGCCTACGATCTCGCTGTTTGCCAAATTCAAATCCTTAACCCCTTGGAATATTATGGTTGTGTTTACCATGGCTGAAAAATTATTTATACATATATACAAGTATTTAATGACACATAGTTAGCCGATCACCTAGCCACGTGGATAAACGCTAAGGCAATAATAGAAGAAAAGGTCATTTTCTATTAGACTGACATTTCATACCGATACAGCGTTGCCGTTTAGCCAGAGGCATTTAGTCAAAGACAAACGCGTTCAAGACCATTAACTCTTGCGGGGTAGTCAGAGGTTCAGGTGTCCATCTCTGCAATTTAGTTTAGCTTGAACACGATTTCTATATATCATACCAATTTACTTAAATTGGTATGTTATATAGTTGTAACTATTCTTAGATGATATTTTTTAGATATAAGGTTTAAGTCCAACCTATATAATTTGTCAATAATTAGTTCAATATATTATCATAGAAATTATTATTATTTTAAAAATAATCTCCATATTAACAAATCAAAACTTACGGAACATAGCGAATACATCTCCCGTAGTGACAGCTGCCTCTCTCCCTACTCTGTGGTATCTATAGAAGTCCTTAGTGGACCTCTGGGTCACGTTCCTGAACTGCAGAGCCACCACCGTCACTTCAGTTTCCATGTCCACGCTAAAATAAAATACATAATAATAATAATAATAATATAATAATATTTGGACATTATTACACCAATTGAACTAGCCCCTTGGTAAGTTCATTTAAGACTTGTGTTAAGGGTACTAGTTAACGTATATTTAAGAAATATATACATATTATACATAGATAAATACATATATAGCATATATAATCAACGACTACACTGGAAAGCAGTAGAAAAGCGTAGTTCTTAACTCTGCCTCCACCGGGAATCGAACCCGGGACCTCACGATTAGCGTTCAGGTGTCTTACCGATCGCGCCACGGAGGTCGTCAAAATAATACATACATACAAGCACAATGCGAGATTCCCTGTAGAGGAATACGTAGGAATCAAGGATCCTCATCTGTCTCGATCCTGACAAACCACTTTCACTTCATTGACACTCTTACACCACATACACACTACGGTTACAGGTACTTCTTACGTCACCCCTTTTCAATATGGCGTCTATCTGGCTGTCATATATTTTTGTGGACCGGCCCATAAGAAACCGCTCTTTCACTTCAAGCACATATATTCTTTTTGTCACTTTGATATCATACATTGTGTAAAAAAAAGGAAATACATATTTGAAACAATGTTAAAACATAACACTCGGATAATATTTGTGTGAGTGTGTGTGTGTATATATAAATATATATATATATATATATATATATGTATATTATATATATCTATGCCTTTTCAGAATAGGTAGAGACTATCGATCACCACCTTGAACGATCCTGACAAATAGTAGTTAATCCCTTTCGAGGTGGACAAAACCGTGGAAAAACAATATCTCCTCTAGTATTTATTACTTACAAAAATTCAACAATGCTTCCAGTGAATCCTGTATAGTTAACCCCAGTCTCCGTGACAGTGAGGTTAAAAGCCGGGTAGTAGTTGGTAGCCTGGTCCCTGTACACGGGTTCAGGCACCGGCCCATGGGCTATCTTACACTTGGAGTGGGCCGCGAAGTACCTCTTGATGCATCGCACGTCGTATACTGGACAAGGACGGCTAATATGCTGCTTTTCTGGCAATGGAAACGTAACCACTAGTATAGTATAGTTTTATATACTAGTATATTTTTATATCTGTGAGGTAACTTTAAAAATGCAAATAAAATAATGTATTGTATATTATCTTTAATACTTTTAGTATAGTGAGGCATAATATCATGAGAAAGTTACCTTCTTATTATTCGGGAAAGGTATTATAGTTAACACTTGTTCATGATATCAATTAAATGGTAAACCGATTTGGTTACAACGGTGGTGCTGAGTAAAGTCGCCGAATAAAGAATTAGTATATATATTAACAAAAAATTATATTACAATAAAATATAACTTTATAATATTTACTACATGTTACTATATGTTCTTTATTCGTACATAATAAACAAATATATCATATATTTGTTTATTATCTCGTTATTCAAAACAAGTGCAAAACTAACATTAAATAAATCTTTATAATAAATAAAACCCAGTTACTTACTACCATAATATCTATCCTCTGCTACACAAAGGGACCAATTCAAGAAAATAAACAAAACCAAATACTTAATCATCTTGCCAAAACTATTAATCGTATTACACTCTTCTACTGTCAGAGTAGAGTACAACAAAACACTTGCGAATACCGTATCAAGTATTGATATTGAATGCAAGAATGTTTTGCGTGTTCGAATTTCCTCACCGGATCTAGCTGAAATGAGAACTAGTTTGATTAATGTCTTCAGTTTGTTTAATAGACCTTTAATCATTACATTGTTTTACGAGTAGTACAATTGTTTAGCTTTTTTATATTTCACGCACACGCATATATGTATTAAATGTTGACTATAAAGACGTGATAAAGAATAGGAGAACTTAAGATGACAATAAACATACATGAGCAGTATATATTATTACCTTTTTTCAGACCCAATACTATTGTTTACTTCATATTCTAGTTACGCGAAGTGAATGAAATTTAGGAAATAAGAATAAAAAAGGTGTATGACATTCTAGAAAGGTTTGGAATCAACATTGCTATTCCAAAAAACTTTGCAGTCATCTGTCTTATTTTCATGTTTTTCTATGAAAAACTTTCTTCTATGTTTTACCTCAGAGACATAATGCCTACTTGGTTTTGTAGAATAAATATGGTATATTGGTTAAATAATTCTAATCGCCTCTAAAATTTACCAACTTGCCAGGAGGCAAAACAGCTGGCAACATTCTATTTAAGTCAGACAAAAACACAAGTAATCAATCACGTATCGTTTTAAAACAAAGTAGTAGAAGAATATGCATAGCCATAGACATGTAGGCATATATTAACGGCTCTAATTAAGTAATGGAATAGATAAAGACTTAGCCACTTTAAACTACACATACTACATATCTTGCTTCACTCACACCCATTCATTTTTAACATACATACAATTCTAATCATCAAGTTTCTCTATTTTGATCAGTATAGTCATGTGTACACATGAAGCCAAAATATAGATAGTCAGTAACCAATGTGAAAAATGACGTGCTGTGACTCTGTACCCGTATGTCGTGTAATAAATATTCAATTAACACATTCCTACATAGTTGCGTTCGAGCGTAAATAATGAGATTGTTATTGTTGCTTGTAATGGATTATTGTTCATAATAATTAAACACTCGAATACATTTAGGTACTATTATCTAAGAATTAAACACTGAACAAGTCCAATTAGTGTATATTTTCGTTAAAATTGATGTTTTAACGATGCATCCGGCTTAACTAAATAATCTTATACAATTATTACTTTGTTCCAAATTATTTTGACAGTTCGTGCATACTTTGATGGATTGGGGTATTCTACAATTATTTTATATTTATAGGATCATTAACGCTTTAAATTACTTAGATATAATAGGGCTACCCAAGCATGTAAAGAATCAAGAAGTTACTATATGTTAATATGATATATTTTTTTATACAATAAATTTAGAATATCATTATGATATTCACTTAACCCGTTTCTGAAATGGATAGCTAGAAATAACTATCTAGATTCTCCACTGCATTCACAGAACATATGTATATCGGTAATAATAGCCACTTATATGATCACACCCTTAGTTATTACTATGCTTATTCATTCAGTTTTTACATTTGCATTATATTATTCAATTACTTACGTAATTAATTCCTTATTTTTAAAAGACCAAGCTCCGAAATTCTAAAATAAAACAAGATTAAGATAAACCGATTATGAAAGTCAAAAAAACTTTCCTTCCCTCCCAAACGAATTGAATCAATAAATATTCATCTCTTGATTTCATTAGATAAACCGCGTCGTCGTCAACTTTTTCGCAGAATTAGCATCGCGCACCTCCTAAGTCGTTTTGAAAAACAGATCTTGCCTAACTCCTTTTGGTGCGAAGATTTGCATATTTCAAAAGTTGGCGGCACCTGCCTTCTCGCTTGTGGCTGTTCGGACAAGTTCCCAAGTTCACCAAGTGGGAGTGAATTTCACGAGGTGCTAATTTATGTTTGGGCGCCGTTCTTTGAATTCCTAAGCTCTTCGGCGATTAAGTTGCGACTAAGTTAACTTGTAAGCTTGTAGCGGTAGTGCAAAAATAGGTAACTTAAGTTATAAAATACATAAGATGCTAATTTTAGTTGGTACTGGTCTATGTACTGGCATCTTATTAGTAATTTTATTTTTTAAAACATTCAGAAAAAAATCAAATTTGACGTAAAATACATCATAAAATTTCTTAATCCTTTTTGACGCTTTGTCGAGCAGGAAGAAAACTTATGTAACCATAACAAGCAAATTAAATTTCACTATTCTTAATCCTATATAAGTTATTCTCCCAGTATATCAGTATATCAGTATCTTACAACATTATACGCATAATATTAGTGCATTTCTTATCGTTGCAATGTATGTAAATACAAGACTTAAGTGTCTTGGCTCTGGGCCAGGGTGGACGTTTATTTTCTGAATGTCACCCTATCGCTGTACGCCACATGCATCTCTTTGGCAATTTTAACTTGTTTGAATATCCAAGTTTACGTTAAAGAAATTAAGTGTGTGTAAAATATCTTGAAGGTAAACAATACAAACTTAAAGTATTAGTAAAATGTCTAAAAGTAATGGTGATGTTAGTTACGTTTTAATTATTGTGGTAAACCAGTAGAATTTTATAACTCTATATGCAATTGTGCCTTTCTGTATTGATACCGAAAACTCTTTGATTTGGCAATGGTGAAACCAATGTTCAGTCAATTCTTTTCTAGCTATAGGATTATCTTGTGTGGTTATAAATTCATTCATACATGTCGTTTTTGGGATTAACAGAACTCCAAAGGCATACGCTTTAAGCTTAAAATAAAAACACGGGACTATAGACATAAAAAAGTGTTTGTAGAACTTTCCCGAACTTTGTACAACTCCCAGTAATACGTTCTCATGGTCGCATTACGAGGTTTTCGTTACTTAAAACCTCTTTGAAGCACCGCGGTCACGGTTAATAAAAGGCGAAAGGCCCAGACAAAGTTCGGATCTCGGATTAAAACATTCTTCATACTTAACGCAGCTCGTGTGAACATTTTTGTATGGACCGACTCAATTCCAGCGCGGATATTGGCAAAGTTATGAAAAGTTGCGCTCTTACCCAATTTGGAAGCTGCCGCTGTGAAAGATCGACATCGTATTTTAGTGGGCAAAGAGATAACTTCGTTGATAAAAGGCGTGTGTTAGGCAGGTACGTGTACTGAGTACGGATAAAGAAATAAGGTATACCAATCAAACTAAAGGCTGTACTGTTGCTTATAAATAAATGCTAATAAGGATTGTCAAACTATCAGTTATTTCATACAAACATAAAGACAGTGTGATATGTTTTTAATGAGAATAGTGTAGTCTAGTATAAATGTAAATATGTTGATTAAGGTTAGTAAGGATGGCGGCATTAATGTAACAGGTATGCAGGTAGCTCATCGTCAAATAAATTCCAATATTAGTCCCTTAGTCGCCATTTACGACATGCAAGGATAAAAGAATGTAAGTAGTAGCTTATACAACCGACATAAAACATTTCCTAACCTCTCAAACTATTGCTATTCATTGTAGAGCTTATTGAATAAAAACAATTACCATTTAAATGTTTATTCACGTTTGATGATGAGAAATGACTTGTGCCTAATTAACGGGACAGCGATTAATCCTCATTAACTAAAACGCGTTGTTATCCGCGAATGGGATAGCATGGCATGGCATGACTTGTCTTTTTGCACCTAAATAAGCCAGAGTAATTAGTGGCCATAGCTCCGAATAGGGCACGTCGGACCCTTTTCAAAGGCGTACCTTTTACACACGATTATTCGGATTATCATATTAAAATCTGCGTCGGGATTAGGTTATGATTGCATTGTGTATGTTAAACTTACATTAGTCGGCGTTGTGCTAATGGGTGTCGGAATTAGCAACTATGTACAAGTGCTGTTTATTCAAAGATTGGCTTTCGAATTAGTGGTTTGTAATCGGTGTAAGCGCTGTGTTAGAGCTAGGTTTCTAGTAATTAAGAGGCGCGCATTTAGTTCCTAATTATAAAGGTTTTGTTGTTAAAGGTTAGATTTGGAATGAATGCTATTATAGGAGGTCGATCACTGTACTTCAAGAAATTAAATTAACTAATTTTATTAATATATTAACATTAATGAAAATATAGTGAACATTGTAATTGAAAACCTGTAATTTAATTCTGTTCAATGCTCATATTTTTTAATAGAACTTTTATTTTATTATTTATTATTACTTAACATAAATAATTTCAGGATCCGGAATAATAGATCTTTGCCTAACATTGTATACTTAATAGTAAATAAATTAATTCTCCTAACGTGTGTGTGTGACTCGACATTCTATGTTTAACTAGAACCTCAATTGAATGAACTTGTTAGTTAATGCATCCATTGTCAGTGGTTTTCAAAGGCCTTAAATCGATCTATTAAAGCTTTGAAAGAAAACAGATAACAATGGGGGTGTTATGTACTTTTATATACATATATGGATGTATAGATTTTTGTTTGAACATGTATAACAAAAGTACATATAGTAGATATCTAACTGCACTGCAGCATTTGTCAAATTTCATAAATACTACCTGATAAGTGTATAATACGTTTACAAATAAGTAACAATATTTACATAAAATTTTGTGCTATTCTTGGACATAAAAAGAATGCTAACTAGCTGTCACTCAACTAAGTGACTAGAGGTTAATGGGACCCATTGGGCGAAGGGCTAGCAACCTGTCACCAATGTTCCATATGACATCACAACCTCAATATTTATGCTAAAAGTGATACTAAATGTCCGAGGTTCTGTCCACCCCGAAGCAGATTAAAGGACGTGAATGTATACGTATGTATTTACAAAACTACTACGTAATCTTTAGTCTTTAGGTTTACAGACTTTTAATAGTCTAAAAACCATTTGTCGTTCCCTTTGTGTACTTTCGAAAACTAGTCAGATCATCCAAAATTAACTTCCAAACTGGATTAGGGTCTCGTTACGCGAAGAGCTAGCTGTAATCCGGACTAATTGAGAAGTCAAATATTTATGCGAATACTTCACGGGGCCTGATTCTACGACTTGAGTTTGATGGAATCTTACCAATTATACTAAATGGCTATACTGCAAAACTAGATTATTTTTAGGCAATGGGCGAGATAGTTTTATTTGAAAAAAAGCCAGCACAGACGGTTCTTAAAAGATGGTAGTTGAAATATGGCTTCCTGAAGAAGATTTCTCCTTATATTTTATAATAAATAATTTATTAATTATCTTATTTCAAGAAGATATCCTAGCTTTAGCCAGAGTACATATTCACAGCTTATCCAGACTCGTACAAATACCTTTGTATGCCACACAGTAAACTACCTTAGACTTCTATAATATTCGAGAACACCTATTTATTAGTAACATTTTTCCCAGTCGCGAATAGCACCTTTCAATGTACAGTTTAAATCAATCCATTGTTTTATTGTTTAAAATCGATTTATTTTTAATATTTTGTACATAGTTAGCTTCACTACATAGTATAAAACAAAGTCGCATTCTGTGTCCCTTTGTATGCTTAAATCTTTGAAACTACGAAACGGATTTTGATGCGGTTTTTTTAATAGATAGAATGATTCAAGAGGAAGGTTTTTATGCATAATAACATCCATTAAATAGTATAGTAGGCTATATATTTTATACCCGTGCGAAGCCTGAGCGGGTTACTAGTTTTTAATATTTTATACATTAGTTAGCTTTAAATAAAAAATAAAACCTAAATTTAGTCAGTAGTAGAACCGGGGTGCTATCCACAACACCTTATTGTATATAATGCAAGACAATCCCGGATTAGTTGCGTGTTCTGTGCTTATTAATGCTGACTTTGCAGTTAAGCTGGCATGCTCTAGTTACCGGGATAGTAAATTAGACAAGTACAAAGACATTTGTTATAGTAAACAGTTGTATATGATGCAATATTTCTATGTATAGTTGATCATTCGTGGTGCATTTATGTGTGCCTAAGAGAGTAAGTCCCAATGTTGATTTCATTGTTGATTGTGTATAATTTTTTTACGTAGGTACATTTCAAACGAAATAGTTTCCTATATAAAAAAAAAATTTTAACTAAGTACCTACCAAACATACAATTGAATATTGCTTATTTATAATAAAATAAATTTGAAGATGATTTACACGTGGGTTCGAGGTGGCCATAGAATTACTACCTTCGCAATTGCGGAGATGGACACCTGAACCCTTGACTACCCTGCAAGGGTTAATGATCATGAATTGCGATTCATGAATGCGTTTATTTATTTTTTGTTGTATGGCTGACCTTTTATTATTACTATTTTACCGTCTAGGTAAAACTATAGGCAAAATTAACTCAAACTTATAATCAAACGCAGCACCAATACTTATCATTTAACGCATCAATCCAATCCTTAAGAAGGTCGTCTAATATTACTCCAACCTCATTCTTTCAAAGCCAACAAACTCACAGGCAGTTCTTAATCAAGCAAAGAGACGCATCCACCATCCGCAGTTACGTAAAACTTTCTAAATAAATAAGCGAAACAATCTTGTGAGTCCACTGGTTCGCATGCGGCCTGAATAATGTATGTTGAGTGTCCATTTTGTGCAGTCTGCCGGGAAATGGGCTTACGAGGTAATCACAGGAGTAAGTGCCTGCGTATTGTCTTGTGGGGTGTTATTAAGGAGATTGGATGATTAAATTATGAGGCTTGGAGAGCGTGGAGTGAAAGAATTGGAATGAAAATGAATGTGTTTCTATACGTTTAGAGCAAGCTTTATTTGTTATGGTAATGTTAATTGTGTGCAGAATTTTGATTTAATTATGAAGGAAATACTTTACTTTTGTTTAAAAAATATGCTTTCTGAAACTGTAGGTCTAATTATTCAAAGACTATCATGGTAAGCAACTTTTATACGATATTTCTATACGAATAATTACACAAGATAGCCTTCGCAAGTTCCAATGAAAAAACTTATGTGCAATTTACCCTTATTAACAAAAACAACAGACCACATGGTCTTCATCTTAGCATTTAAGTTGTTATGTTTCCCAAATACTACTTCAAACAACACTTCCTTCCCCGACCAATATTACTACTAGCGCCCTCTTGACTTAGAATGGAAGTACAAGTTTGATGTCTGTCCAAACTCTTGACATTGGCTTAATGAATTATACAGGGAGGCGCATTCAAAAAGGTCAGTATGGGAAAGTCTGAAACTATAAGAGATACGAAGATTTGTTCTTAGGAACCATGTCACCGATTTTGATAAATATAAAAACTGCATTCATACTTTCTTTGAAAAAATGACTGTATCCTGTACGGGAATCGAACCCGGTTGCTTTGAAAAAATAAACTTGCTCTTTTCACTTTTTCTTTTTAAATATCGATTGTGTAGGTCTTAAGCTGGAAATGTTTCTATGAAACATGATGTCCAAAATGAATAAAACGCATTGTTTTGGCATACTTTAGTTTACATACACCGTTACAATACTCAACAAGTTCAGACATGTAAAATTGTCTTTATGGCTGTTTGTAGTTTTGTACCTCTCTACTTGTTACATACCATATCATGTGACATTAGCATTGCATTAATCCGTTTAGAAAGTTTTGTTATCTACAGTAATCAAACACTAACAATCAATTGAAAAATCCTCTTAAAGTGACGTGTTAAACCATATTTGAAAATTTCTTGTGGGATTACGTTAAGACTGAATTTTCCAAAACAAGCTATGACACCGTTGAAGACCTAAAAGTAGCAATAGAGTCAAATTTCACGCAAATTCAACACATGAAAATACAAAATTCAGTAGTAAAGTCTTTATCTAAACGTGTTGAATATTGTATTGAAAACAAAGGTGGTCACTTAGAACACCTACTATGATAAATTAAAGTATGCCAAAACAATGCGTTTTATTCATTTTGGACATCATGTTTCATAGAAACATTTCCAGCTTAAGACCTACACAATCGATATTTAAAAAGTAAAAATGAAAAGAACAATTTTATTTTTTCAAAGAAACCGGGTTCGATTCCTGTCCTACTTACAGTTATTTTTTCAAAGAAAGTATGAATGCAGTTTTTATTTTTATCAAAATCGGTGACATGGTTCGTAAGAACAAATCTTCGTATCTCTTATAGTTTCAGACTTCCCCATACTGACCGTTTTGAATGCGCCACCCTGTATACAAGGGGACCTAATCCAATCCGGCATAGTGTCAGCCCCGAACTGAAGCGACCTCTGCCGTCCGTAGGCAAATTATGTTGTGACTAACCCAATGTTTTATGCACTATCACTTCGAAAGTTCGCAAGTTACTCTATGAAAGTTGGTAAGCGCCTGTCTTCGACGCAACTTGGGTGATCTGTTATAACTAAGTGCCGTTATTAAGTGCCTTGTTAGGGGTAATGGAGACTCAAAAATGGAGTCCAAGTTCGGAATAGCTTTGTGTTTTATGTCCAGTCAAAGTCCAGTCGACCTTTTAATAGAGGGCAAGTTGAAGTTCTTAGTCTACCCACTGCCCAATAGCAATTATAATCAATTTTTGTCAGACCTCAGAGGTATAAACACTACATAAATATACGCCTCTACATCCTTACTAATTAGGCAGAGACAATCAATAGCCTTGAATGATCCTGACAAATTTCTCTTGCTTTACGCACAATTACTAACATTGCATGATCTACTGAATTTCACGTTATGTACACCTTTGAGAAGATTGTCTTCTAGTTGATGTGCTCGTATGTATAAAAATACGCTTGGAACATGTAATGTCAGCATTTTTAAGAGTCTAGTGCATACTTCTACTCTGTATACTTCTGCGTTACCAACTCAATGTGTCTATGCCAACACCAGTACTGATGACAATTAAATCTTCTCTCCTAACCATCCCCACCACCAAACAGACTCCCTTATCACAACATCCTTGTCTCCTTCCACTCAATAAATAAGACTTATTCTTCGAATTTAATACCATTAAGTTACATCGTATCGCTCGAACGATAAACAGAGACTGCGCCCCACTCAACTAAATTAACTCGCGATGCAAGGCTACGGAGATGCGGTCTCAACTCTCCTAGACTTAAAAATGGTTGTATGAGAAGAACACTAGTTTAAGGGGTTAAGTATTGATTGTTTAGGACACCTTTTTATCGATATCTGGTACATTCACCAATAGTTGAGTTTACTGATAAATGCACACATTGGATAAATGATGAGAAGCCCTTTATCAAGTTCTAAATATGGTAAATACTTTTTATTTACTCAAAAAAATACTAGCATAGATTTCGTTTTCTACATCCGGTTTAACTTACACTAGTCTCTATTTAAACAAACTTGTGCATTTGAATCTCCTCCTTCCTTATTCCCGATTGTATATAATCTAAATAACACTTATTCCCCAACGCAACTTACCCCATTCTTCCAACTCATCTATTTTCTCACCTCAAAAGCCCTTTTCTCCTTACGTAAACAAAGTCTAAAAAGTAGCGCGAACTACATACGTCTTGCCACAGAAATAAGAATACTATGTCCCGCCAACAACAGTCGCAGGTTCAAAACAAAAGCCCATCGCTCCTAAGATGGCGGATGGCGCCTAAATGTCGCGCCACACTGTCTGCTTGGGGATCTCGTATTGATCAGCTGTGAGCTTTTGGCAAGGGGAAGTCTGGATTACTTAGGGGATTAAAAAATAATCATAGATGTGTAAGCAAAGGAATTTGGTTGCTGGTTAGTTGGATAGTAACGTTATTGATTAATAAAAAGCAGATTATTTTGGCAATCTTTTTCGTGTATTATTAATATTATACATATATTCATTCGATAGAAAAACATAGCTAACATTTCGTTTACAAGAAAAAATAGACAAAAAACTCAATAGTAATCGTACTACAAATGAATGCAATATTTCTTTAATAACACAAATGAAAACTTTACTTAAGTATAAGGTATTAAGTAACTTTAATATAAATTATTTAGATTAAAGAACCTCTTCAGAATACTCCGCAAATCAGAAGCATTTATTCCTTCCACTCTCGTTCTTAAGGCTTTGAAGCTTTGCCACTCCTTAATTCCGCTAATACATTTTAGTTTTCGTAACCACGAATCGCTTCAAGTGCTAATGGAATGGAATCAGAATCGATTTTTCTATAGCTCCTAATCACGATAGCGACGGGTGCTAAATAATATTGCATTATCATTAATCTGCCTACATTAGTATGATTAGAAGAGGATATAAAAGCATGAGACTTTAGTAGAAAGTTACTAGAATATTATTATTTCCATCGCGGTATATTGAAAGATTAACTAAAGGAGCGAGGCCTCTCAAAGTTTTGTGTGAAAGATTCAATACAACTTTGCACATATTCACGCCTTTACATAGGCAGAGATTATCGATCGCCACCTGGAACAATCCTGACAAATCTCTCTTGCTTCACTCACGCTATTAAACATGAGTCGATACCATCATCAATATTCCTAGAGATGTCGTTCCTTTTTTTATCACTCTCATAAAGATCAGTGACAAATATGTCTTAAGAAACAAACTTTATATACCTGAGGCTCTTTAATATACGACAGTCAGATGTTGTACAATCACGATTTATATCAATGTGCAACTCATGAGTGAAATGACTAAGGCGCACATTATCTTAGGAATTTCATGGTTGTTTCGTGACGTTGATAAGTTGTAAGAGAAAAAGATTGGACTAGAACTAAAATTAAAATAATTATTAAACTTTCAACTTATTACATTGCATTACTGACCTAAATTTGCTGTTTTATTGATTAGCTTGAGGTCAAACCGTAACAATTATACAAATATACGCCATATAACTGTTTACCCTCTGGAGATAGCAGTCTTTAAATAATAGTATCTATGAAACCCTGTTGCGTTTTCCATTGTAAAAGTTACATGTACAAGTACAACAGGTATTTAATTCAGAGCTGGCGCAATTTAGAAATAGTTTTTGAATATATTCATTTTGTGCAAAACTTTTCTAATTATGATGCACGGAGTACAAGTAATTAAATCAGCATCATACTAAATATAAAACTCATACTTATATACAAAACCTGAAGCTAACCTAGAGATTATAGGAATTAATTTAAACCGAATTATATTTTTATCAACGTCAAATATATGCCGAAATTAAACATGGAAGAAGTTAAAACTAAACACGGCGAAATAGATTTGTTATAATTTATAAATGTCTTTTAAAATACATTCTTGGATCTATTTGTCAGTATCTCTATCATTAGATACTAATTATTAGGTTAAAAATGGGTTTCGACTGTATCATAAAAAATTATTATTAAGTTAAAACTGTGTGTCGACTGGCTAAAAACCATCTCAATACTCCGTTGACAGCATACACCAAACCTCTAACCAGCATAGTTTAAGCCAATCCACATTTAACCGCTAAAAGTGTGTTAAAGTAGCATAAACCGTCGGTCAGCTGGTCGTAAGCTCTGTGTGAATTAACACATGCTTTGCGTATTAAAGCGGCCGCAGTCGCAGGCTAACTAGGAAAGCTCTCACTGATACATCCAGTTCCGGTGTTAGGAATGTAGCGGGGGACAAGTAGCACCTTTTTAGTTGTAGTGGTTTCATATGATTTCATATTTATGGTGAGGTAAAACATCGTGAGGAAATCTACTGTTCCACGAACAGGTAATAGTTAGTGCTTGTAAATGGCGATACGGCTTACCATATGTCACATTGAGTACTGAGTATCTGGTCGACACGTGGGTTTGAGGTGACGATAGAATGACTACCTCTGCGATTGCGGTATATGTGAATTATTTTTATGTGTCTTTACCTTATGTTGCGATAAAACTCGTTAAAAACGTATATTTTTTCTAGATAGTAAAACAAATGCTTTAATAAAGTAAACCTTATTCGGAGTAATCAAAGATGTGCCAATTCAAAAGACTTACCAAATATTTGTTAATCACTAATGACATCTTGAATATTATTTTAATGAGTCATTAACAGCTGCGGTACTGTACCGCCGCTAGAGCCTTCCGGCGACGAACGAGCTTTGTCTGCCAAACGCTGCCCGACTTCCGGTCGCCGCGCCAGCACTTAACGACCCCTGCCCAACACGAGCTATAATAGACCTAATGCCCTCACAATAAGGCCCATTTCAACCCAGCCATCCCAGTTTGAAAAGTTAGATTTACGACTGTTGCAAATGTATTTTTCTGATAGGGTTTCTTGGTTTCCCTTTGCTTTGAGTTGTAAAAACAAAAATCTGTTCAGCCCCAAATAAAGTTAACAAAGAAGAGACGTTAAAAAGGGATATGGGGTTCAAGGTCGGGAAGGGAAGAGTTAATGCTTAGCCCATTACTGATATAAAATTAGAGGTTAATATAGAATATTGGTCTCAGGTTGCTAGTCTATGGACCAATAAGTTCCATTTTCGATGACCAGTTAATCTGCATCTAATGTGACTGCTAGTAAATCGATGTCACCATTTAACATACATACACATCACGACCGTTTCCCTGTAGAGGATAGATAGAGATCGTGGATCCCCATCTGTCTCAATCCTGACCAGCCACTTTCGCTCGGTGGTCAAAGGTACTTCTAACGTCACTTTTTTTAATATAGCGTCTATCTGACTGTCATAATATATTACAATATTGGGCCAGCCCCAACACTTATTATCTATTGAAAGGAAAAAGTAGGATTTCCCTTGATTTCTTTCACCTTTCTTCCCATTTCTCACCGAGGACCTCTTCTATTTTGTAATTTACTTTTCTCCAAAACGTACATATAACATCTATACTACGCAATTTGTTTCCAAACCTCACACACATTAACAGCTACTAAGTACATTCTACTTAGCATTACACCATTCGAAAAGAAACCTACACGCTGTTACCATAACAGACAATGCGAACAAGTAACATTGTGCTTGCAGAAAGGAAATTAAAAGGCTTATCACACCGGCGGCTGAACAAAATCCCTGATAATCTAAACGGGCTGAAATTACATAGCAGGCCGTAGATTACTAGGGTGCGTACCAAGTGGAATGTTGTAACGAGTGGTACACGAGCTTTCGGATATTTAATTATCTGGGAATTTGCTGTATCCCGATATAAATAAAAGCTATGGGTGTATTGTTTATTAATTTTGTATGTGTACAAATTGTTGTGCTTGAAGCCAGTTTTACGTGCATTATAGTTGAAATACATGTACATATACAAGCTAACACATGTACGTAGCGTATACATGAATTATTAAAAGTTAAAGAGAGTTGTAGACCGTCTGATTATGTTTACGAAATATTATATAATAATTCGACGTAACTCAATGGCCGCGCAAGGATTAATGGTCTTGAACGTCTTGAACGCGTTTGTCTTTTTTGTTTTATACAATATGTTTATAGGCATTAACTTTACAGTACTTGGTAGCCGATCCAAATTCTGAACCAACCATTTATAAGGTTTATAAGAAATAATATATTCTATTTTTATCACTCGTAGAACCAATTCTCTAATATTGAACAACACATACCCAAAAATTTACCAATTTTTTTCTTAATCACGTCAATCAAGCTAACTTTTATTTGAAACTCACTTAGATGGTTACTGAAGGGTTTGTATTGCAGATATATTAATGTGACAAATAGTGGATAAACTAGTAGTTGCAGGGAATTAGAATGTATCTTTTCTTCACTACCTGTAAGTAGTTTTTCCTTTGCCTTCAGATAGATTTATGCAACAATTTTTAAGTAGTGAAATATATAATGTACACATACGTATCTGTATTTCATTGCCTTTTGGGTTCTGCCGTTACTTCCGAACAACGGTCGCGGATACAATTCTCGACTAAAGGACCTTTTGTTTTGCATTATTTCATTGGTATTATAAGTATAATATGTTTTTCATAGTATATATTTCTCATGGTATGTATCATAGTAATTTCTAGAGTCTATTTTTGTCGCTGTATTGCCTTGTTCCCATAATTTCAACATAAACAATTTTATTACCCTAAAAAGTCTAGGTGGTCAAAATTTCCACACAGTCTGTTTGATGTACAGAGTAGATAAAGGTTGGAGTAATTAACAGGTCCATTGTTTCAATGGATCAAGACAAACACAAGGGGCAAGCAAAGTTAATAGGCGTTAGGCATGCGAAAGGAATTCGTTAGGCTCAGGCTTGTTAGGAAAAAGTTTGCAGGAAGTTGTTCAGTGTTGGTAAATATTTCTACAAGGAGGTGTAAGAGATTCCTTTTTTTGTGATATAAGTGAAGAAAATAGGAGATTGTTTAATGCACTTATAAAGTATTTTTGTAATTTTAGAAAACATCAACGTTCTATTGTCTATTTTAGTACTTTTATTTTATTAGAAAACGTAACACAAGACAATATCTGGGTTACTTATTTAGTCCTTGCATACAATACTAATAACATTACTTTTGTAGGATCTAAAAGTATTTGTAGGAAATAGTTATATCGTTTCACTCATAGTCACATGGTATAAATGTTTATTTCATTAAAGTAAGAGACCCATATCCATGTTTATTTATACTTATTATCTTTGTTCCAGATGTGCGAACTGAAGTCCATATAACGCAGCAGGTTTCCTATCACCATGCAACAATGGTCACTTTTTATATGCATACTCATCAGCGTACATTTCCAAGGTAAAGTTCTTTGGAACTAGTCTGCACATGTCTCTTAATAGTCAACAATTATACTTGTATACAATTATTATATATAATTATATCAACAAGAATAAGATCGACCTTCGTGAGTTATAACATAGTAGTTGTAGCCGACTAGTCGAAGATTATTGAAAAAGGGTGACGTTAGAAGTACTTATAACCGCCGAGAGTGTATGACGAGGTGTATGAGTGTAAATAAAGCGAAAGTGGAAGCAAAAGTGGTCCGAGATCTCTAACTATCCCTCTACAGGTAATCAGGCGTGATGTGTATGTATGTATGTAGTAGAAAGTTATAAGACATAGCCATAGTTGGCCATTAAATTTTGTTAAAATCTTTAAGTATGTGGTATTTTGGTTCATTGAAGTTCAACCCATGAAGTTTATCAACTACTATTAGCATTTAAACTTGATCACGAAAAACGTTAAAAATAAAAGTGTATTTCGATTTTGGTGATAAAATAATTAATTTAATACTTAGTTAAGCTACATACATATGGGTACAGAGTTTTTCTGAGATTCAATATCATAAGCCGCTATTAGTCGTCATCACAAACTACTGCCAAACCAATAACGAGAATTCCTAGAAATTTATTCATATTTATTTAAGTTTGCTTAAACATTTTCATATCAACTAGAACCCTATCCGACATTGATTAATAGACTTTATATCCGAGTACATTAAGCTCATTTTAACTTAATATTGGATCATGTTTAAACTTTATTTCGCACATACATATGAAAAATATACTTTATATTCTAGAGTTTTAAGCTCATTTTAACTTGATAGTGAATCGTGGAACTTTTATTTCGCAGATATATCCGGAAGCTGGGAAGAATGGTGGACGTACGATGGAATTTCCGGTAATTTTAATATGTTTTTTCATAATTGCAACGTTCTGAGCGAAATATTTCATTATTTTTGCAGCCTCTCGTAATATTAATATGTGCAATTCCGAGTGTGAATAACTTTGTTTATTCAAGTTCTTTCACGTGCAATTTTTGTCTGTTACACAAACAGTGATATAATAAGATTCATAAATGGTACTAAAGTTGTCTTGACATATTTTTCAATATCAATATAACCAATGTTTTATAAATTAATATTATCCGATATATAACTTTATATTACATATCATTATATACTTACACATCACGCCCATTTCCCTACAGAGGGATATACATAGATCAGGGATTCCAATGTCTCGATCCTAACAAACCACTTTCGCTTCATTAACATTCATACACCTCCTCATACACACTCTAAGTATAAGTAAGATAACTAGATTAGCCATTAATCTACCTTCCATATTCTAACCCTACGTGAGTTGCGTATCCGTAGTACACCGATAATCATATTCGTAGTCACTAGCAGTAACGTGCTACGAATAACTTATTCATAACTATCGATAACAGACTGGTCCCAAAACGGCCATTAAATAACAATCAGGCTTCAGTCATAATGGAGGTCCTAATTACCATAAAGATAAGAGGCATAAAGGACGCACGGGTGTTACATTATGGAGATATGATCGCGGGACTAAAATAGAGCCTCCGTGGTTTATGCTCGGACTTAGTGTAATTATAAAAGTAGTGCATTTGTGTGGGTTTAAAGAATGTTTGGATGAGGCTTAAGTTGTAAAGTTCGGTTTTGAAGTAGTTTTTTTGTTGGAGGTTAAGACTTAAGTAAGATTTTTATAACTTACATCTAACCATAAATTATATTTGTTAAGTTAGTTTGTATAATTATTCTGTAGTCGAATTAAAATTTATATTTGTAACACAAATTAAATAACCTATTTTCTAACATTATCTTTAACGGAACACTTTAATTTTTACCACATGTCTGTTTAAAAGTGTCTTTCATTCAATGTCATGCAGACATACAAATCTGTCAGGCACACTTTATTTTCTATCAGTTTAAAATTAACTTTCATTCAATGTCATACAGACATACAAATCTCTGTCTTTATATGAATCACTAATGAAAATACATTACATCCATTGCCTCTTTGCTTCTAGGTCCAGGTTTCTGGGGCCTGATCAACCCGCAATGGAGTATGTGCAACAAAGGCCGGCGCCAGAGCCCTGTCAACGTGGAGCCTGACAAGCTGCTTTACGACCCCTGGCTCAGAGACATACAGTTCGATAAGCATAAGGTACAGTGTGTATGGAAGTGTGTATGAAAGATACTTTCATGTTTGTATGGTTAGAGTATGTATGTCTGCTTGGATATTAAGAAGATGCATTTGTATGTATTTACTATGTGAGACCGGATCGTATGACAATAAATTAATAAAGGTATTTCTTTACCTTTATTTCACCCGACGTTTCTATTATATTCTTAGATTATATTATTAGATATTTCGTGATACGACCCGGTCTCACATAGTAAATAAAATAAGTACAAATCGCCAGTGTTTAAAAATAACTATATTTGTATGTTTCATTAAAATAAAGGATCTGATATATATTTCCATAGTTATCTTGTTATAAAGTAATGTATTTTTTGTAAGTTACTTTTTTATAAGTACGCATCCGACAAAAATATATAAGGTCAGTTATATAATGAATTACTATAAAAAAAAAATATTTATACATTAGTACACAAACAGAATACAATCATAGTATAAACACAATAGAAATACATGTTGGTTCTAAAAATCCTGGTTGTACGCAAAATAAAAATAAAGATATTAAATACACTGATTACAACAAAAACAAAAAAGACACAAAAAAGATCGTGACAAAAACAATAATTAAATGAACTAAACTACTGAAATTTAAAACTCTAGACTAAAAAAAGCTACTATTAAATCCTTAAATCATCTGAAAGTATATCATCCACTAAAATTATATTCTTTTTCCATATTATTTATTCGCCAGAGCATTATAAAAACATTACTATTCTCATCTGATGAAGGAATATAGTGTTCTGTACTTGTATTGTATCAATGCCAAGCACGTGTAATGTAAATCCACTTGCAATGCCTATTATCCAACCCTAAAGGCAAATATTTCGCAGCTAAACTATTCAAATTATTGACGGTTGCGGTCGTGGCCGCAGATATTCTCCCACCACAAATCGGATGGAATCTTATAAACCTTAGTGCTATGGTAACTACGCTAGTTGACTCAATTACACAGATGGTATTTCTGTCTTAATGTAAAAATAATATAATAATATTTGGACATTACAATAATTAAACTAGCCCCTTGCTAAATACATTTAAGACTTGTGTTAAGGGTACTAATCAACGTGTCTTTAAGAAATATATACTTATTATATATAGATAAATGCATATATAGCATATATAATCAACGACAAGACTGGAAAGCCGAAGAAAGGCTTAGTTCTTAATTCTAGATTCACCGGGAATCGAACCCGAGACCTCAGGATTAGCGTTCGGGCGGCTAACCGATTGCGCTACGGAGGTAGTCGTAATGTAACAACAAGAGGTGATGAAGATCTATACACAATCACAATTTTGCAATGTCTTTTTCGAAAAAGAACTCATAATATATCCCAGTATTTATTATCTTATTTAGTATAATTAGATCTGTAAATAATAGGTGGCATATTGATTACTGGTTTAGTGGTTTATTAACTAATAGATGCTATAGATTTTTTAGTTGGGAAGTTTATCTCAAATTGATATGTTTTTTAAATAATTAACAAAACAGCACAAGTTGTTATCTACTAATGAGAAAATATTAGGTATTTGCGTGTCTCATTCCCATCACTAACAGCTAACGATATTGGAATACAATCCATATAGTTAATTAATAACCGCGTATAATTCTTTGTTCAATGTCACTTGCAGCAGCTAATAATATAAAAGTTTAGGGCAGGTTCGTTACCTGACACGTTGGGTGATGTCTATCAAGTGAAAAGTGGGCTTCGAGTGGCTTATACGTACCATGCCTTCGAAGTTCCGTAAATTAGCACTCAAGTCTATGATTACCGGAGCACATTAAGAAAGAGAGTGTGTATTCACAAGTTTATGGAATATCTTCTCGTCTATTGTTTAATTAAATTCGACTCTCGATAAATTTTACCTTTTAACAAAATGTCGATAGTGATCTTAGATATTATTTGAGAAAAAAATCCATACTAGAGCCAAGCTACATTGTCAATGTGTACATGTGTTCGTAGGAAACAAACAATACCAAACTCCGTTTCATTAAACTACTAGAAATATAAAAACACGTTAGAAAGTAACAAATCAAATTTATAAGCACAATTGGGTGTATCATTTGATCCACATATTGATAAGGAAATAACGTTATAATGGTTGTAATATCGATTTTTACTATCTTTTTAAATGTGGAATATAAATTATTACATACAAGGTCAATCTATAACTGATTGAAGATAAAGGGGAAAATAGTCTTTATTAAGGCATGATTTATATACATTTATATTTTACGTTTATTCATTTGATTGACAATAGTTGATATATACATACATACACGACATTCTAGTAGTAGTATAGTCTGGAATGTTTACTAGACAACCCTCTTCCTTTCTTCTTTTTGCTTCATATATAAACGGAAACCGTTAGGCGATAGGTGAGCAACCTGTCACCCATGTTTCATATTAATTCCGTCATGACATATACTAATGATAACTGACTAAGAATAAACTATATATATAATAACTCCGAGGTTATGTTCACCACGCGAATGGTTTTGCCCAATTCCCGAAAAATATTTTCTACTTTACGCATAAGAAATTTGAATCGTTTCGTATGAATTCGTATGAATATATGACCAATTATTATCAATATTAAATTGAAAACATGATACAAAAGATGAAATATATAAAAAGACAAACGCGTTTTCGTCCATTTACCCTTGCGGAGTAGTCAGAGGCTTAAGTGTTCATCTCCGAAAATTTCGAAGGCATGTTTGGGGTCACTCAAAGCCCACGTTTTACTAGATAGATAGCACCCAACGTGGTAGGTAGTGAACCGTATCGCCGTATATAGGTACTGGCCATTACCTATTCCGAGGGATAGGCAGATTTCCTCACGACGTATTCCCTCACCATACGACTGTAAATTATGTTGGTAAATGTAAAACACATATTTAAATACTGAATGAAATGACAATTATTAAATTGTAATAACTATTATTTGTTATAACTCTTGTTGGTTCCAACATTATATCAGCGTTGCATTTGCTACCAAACGCATCTTACCCAGCTGAGTTAGAACTTTTTTGCTGCTGCAATAATATGCACAAGCTATACCCCTAAGTTTGTAAGTTTGATTTGTAAACTTTTTGTATTGCGTATGTTTTTGTGGCTGTAAATAAATGCTTTATTATTATTACATTAAAAATCCACAGGTAAGCGGAAACCTGCATAACACAGGCCAGTCACTGGTCTTCCGAGTAGAAAAGGACTCGAAGCACCAAGTCAACATCAGTGGAGGGCCCCTCTCCTACCGATACCAGTTTGAGGAGATCTACTTCCACTACGGCCTCGAAGACTCAAGAGGATCAGAACACCAGATTGACACGCACACTTTTCCTGGAGAAGTAAGTTTGTTGGATGCGTGTAGTTTAAGAGAGAATAAGAGAGATGGCGTTGGTATATCGTAAATGGCAACACCTGATTACCACTGCTGTTGCCAGCTATCACATTAGGTGCCAATTATCTGGTAAATGTGTGGGTAACTTAACTACAAAGCATCGGAGAAAGATTATTGGACCTCTGTCTTTCATATGAGAATTAAAAGTCGTGAATTTATGTATGTATTAAGTAATTGATACTTGGGTATGCAACAATTAGTGAGGGTAATTTTTAATCGTATCAACAGCACAAACTCCGATAGATTGTGAAAGGAATGATAAAAAATGACACATATGGATTTAAAAAGAAACTAAAATATCAATTAACAGTCGCTTGCAAACAGTAACACGTTTAATGATACATCTATTTTAAACATAGTAATAGTCGTAGTACGAATGATTTTTGTATCATTATTTTGTTGAAAAATTTACACTAAGTTCCACGTTATGTCTTCTTCATCACAATAAACCCACAAATCCTATTCCCCGTCAGTTTCAGAAACACCACAGTTTTCTAATCCTCTAAAATCCACATCGAATAACAAAATCAACTTTGTCAACAATTGATATTTGAGGAGGAGCTTTATCAATTAATCCAATTAGCTAAAGGTATCCGTTACTGAACAATCTATTAGATCCGTGAGTCCTATCACTAATTGATTAAACAAAGGCTCCTGTTGCTAAATTAAAGTACCTCCGGGGCGTTTTCTCAATGGAACACAATATTTCCGAACGGGAATTGAGTTTCTTTCGCTGGTACTGAAAGCAGGGTTTTGAGAAAATGCTACTAGCTCTTCTTATGAACGTTTATTTTTATTGTGTGTTTGTCTTTTATCTAAAATATATCTTAAAAGATCAATAGGTTCAGTAACAGGTAACCGGTATTTGATCCATCACTATTGGTGTACATAGTAACTATTAAACACCCTTAAAATGCATCATTGATTTAACCTTACTCGGGTACTCGTATTAATTCATTTGAAGGTATAGTGGTTAGCACATTAGACTAGTTGAAAGAGTTGATTTATTTATTAGGCAACAGATTTAAATGTTCAGTAGCTACGTTTGATAGTAGGCAAACTAGTACAGTTTATACTAAATAAATAAACTATGATCTAAGTTGACACAAATTGATTATTATTTTACTCTGTTGCAGATTCAGCTGTATGGCTTCAACAAGGAACTGTATCACAATATGTCAGAAGCGCAACACAAATCGCAAGGAGTGGTCGGAATATCGCTTATGATTCAGGTAAGTACTTTTGAAACATTTCTCAGGCTGAACGATTAATTATATTATAAAATGTAGCTAATACTGCTCTGAGAAATGTGATGACTAAGCTAAAGGTATATTTTATTTTCAATTCAGCAATATACGTACTCTAGTAACAGTTTAGTTTTATTAAATAACTTGTTAACTTAAAATTGTAATGAAATTGATAAATGTATTTCTTTCTAGATTGGAGAGCCAACGAATAAAGAATTACGACTGATCACAAGTGCTTTTAACAAAGTCATTTTCAGAGGTAAGTCTTTCTTTACAAGTCATTGCGCATTTAACGAACCCTTTCCTCAAGAACAATTATCATTGCCAAAAAATCTTTACAACTAGATGGTATCATAACTTTCAGATTACCTATTTAAAATAAATAATAATTGTCTTATACTACTATTTCATGTACCTATGCATCTAAATACTCATTTCCTTCACAGGTAGTTCAACCCCCCATCAAAACCCTGCCGCTAAGCGCACTGTTGCCGAGCACCCAGCAGTACCTGACCTACGAGGGTTCTACCACTCACCCAGGGTGCTGGGAAACAGCCGTCTGGATCATATTCAATAAGCCCATCTATATATCTAAGCAGGAGGTCAGTTACGGAGGCTTTACCCTTCTTTTTTGAATGAAGGACTGTTTTAAATATAAGACAGGGTGGTTTATTTATAAAAGTTTATTGTGATAGGTAGTCAACCGTATCAGCGTATACAAGTTGTTTTCTACAGTTTTCAAGGCTTAGATAGGGTTTCATCACGAATATTTTTCCTCGATATTGCTGGGTGTATTTCGCAAATACCTTTTTATTGCGATTAGTTTTTTTATTATTGACTTCATTACTCAAATTTTGTTCACTCAGCTCTTACACCCTGAAAGATACAAGAGTTTTATTTAATACATTATTATTACACCATGGACATTATTACACCAATTGAACTAAGTAAGTACATTTAGGACTTGTGTTAAGGGTAACTAGTCAACGTATATTTAAGAAATATATACTTATTATATATATATATATATTTACATATAGATAAATACATATATAGCATATATAATCAACAACCAGACTGGAAAGTAGTAGAAAAGCGTAGTTCTTAACTTTGCCCCCACCGGGAATCGATCCCGGGACCCCACGATTAGCGTTCAGGTGTCTAACGCGCGCCACGGAGGTCGTCTTTTCTATAACTATGTATATACATACTCGTATAACTTTATTATATTCATTTGAATCCAATATGTAACCTAATCTTTTGCATTTATATCTCTTACATTGTCCTGCCCAGATGTACGCCCTCCGTCGTCTGATGCAGGGCTCGCAGCTGTCGCCCAAGGCGCCGCTGGGCAACAACGCCCGTCCCGTGCAGCCGCTGCACCATCGCACCGTGCGCACCAACATCAACTTCAACAAGAAGGGACAGGTAAGGGTTATGAAAATGAAAACTAGGTTATTAAGTATATGTAATTTACAGTCGCTAACGGTGAGGGAAAACATCGTGAGGAAACCTGCCTATCCCTCAGGATAGGTAATTGTCAGTGCCTATATACGGCGATACGGTTCACTACCTATCACGTTGGGTGCTGTCTATCTAGTGTTACGCGGGCTTCGAATGACCCCATACCTAACATGCCTTCCCAATTTCGGAGATGGGCATTCAAGTCTCTGACTACCCGGCCATAATAAAAAAGGAGTGTGTATACACAAGTCGTGAAGCGTATGTTGTTGTTGTTATTGTACTATTAAATGCTCACGATATCACAAATAGAGTATGCATACGACACTTTCTTCTTAGTGTTGTAAAACAAGATGTTAAGCTGATGAAGGTAAATTAAAAAGGGTGGTTTCGTAGAGACCGGCCCTATAAGACATATGACAGTCAGATAGGCACCATATTAAAAGGGTGACGTTAGAAGTACCTATAACGTCGAGTGTCTATGAGGAGGTGTATGAGTGTCAATGAAGCGAAAGTGGTTAGTCAGGTTAGGATGAATGGCGATCTGTGATCTCTGCCTATCTTTCTACAGGGGAACAGGCATGATGTGTATGTATGTAAATGAAATCTGATTGAAAAATGAGGTTAACAACCCCTCCCGAATAAAACTATAAGATATTTAATAGCAGAGATTCTGTCTACGTACGAAAAGACATAAGAACGTAATTATTTGTATGGATACCATGATATGCCGATGCCGATTATATGTGGTGTTGTGCACAAAAA